>NDXB01007712.1:27182-74938 GCA_002631895.1 Agapornis roseicollis | reverse complement strand
GGAAACGAAGCTCCTATTACGCTCTCCTCGTAAAAAAAAAAAAAAAAAAAAAAAAAAAAAACCACAAAAAAAAAACCAAAAAAAAAAACAAAAAACCAACCCAAACTTCCAGGAAACTTTGGACTGGCAAAATTTGAGAGAAAGAAAAGTGGGGCAAGAGCGGGAGGGATTAACTCCTCTTCTGGGTCCTTGAGTACATCAATGTGTCAGAAGCAGATGGGCACATCTGACAGGGTTGCTCCCTTGCAGAAGCTCCACGGGATTTGAAAGCAGTTTGAGGAGGGAAGGTGACAGTTTGGAAAGTGAAGCACTGAGTATGTCAGTCATGAAGACAAAGAGGAAAAGAAAACAAAACAAAACAAGACAAAGCTTCTGCCTCATTCCCAGTTTGCTGTGATTTTTGTCATGCTTTAGGGAAAAGGAAAGAGCCTGAAGAAAACAGAACATTACAGTGAAATTTCCAGAAGCCTTTTATCCTACTGCTTCTTTCTCTCTTGCAGTCTGAAAGGCACTTGAGGAAAAAACTATTTACTAAACGAATTGTGCAGGTTTCCCATTTATCTTTTCAGTGTTGTTTATTTCCACTTCTTACTTAATTTTCTTTTGATGACATAAACCCATCGGGAACCAGATCAGAGAAGCAGATTATTTTAAATTCTAATCACAGTAGACATTATTTGTACTAAATATTTCTATAGAAAGGCTCAGGTCACCTATTAAGTTAACCTACACAGACACCCCTTAATAAGGCATGCTCTTCATTATAGCCCTTGATCATCCCTAGAGGTACACAATGCCCCGTCAAAGCTCGCTGACATCCAATAAGTGGATGTGGAGTAAGACCTCTTCTGCAGTAGGGCTGCGATTGTACAAAGCCAACACAAAATCAATACAGCTGACTAATGAAGGATCCCTTTGCTTATGTAGCCAGACCCTGAAGTGGCTAAAAGCCATCAATGTAGTGAGCTACACCAACTGCTCTGGGATCTATTCTAGCGATGGGCAAAGATGCAGATGGAACACAAGCTAAAGCAATTCTCCCCAAATCAATGGTGGCCACCCAGTTTTCTATTGAACACATAGCTGGCACAACTCAGATCAGTCTCCATAGCCCCAGCCGTGCATAAACTGTGCAGGAATGGAGGGACACAAGGATACTACAGTTCAGGCAAGGGTGTGACCCCTGCCACAAACATGGCTGAGATTTTGTATTTCCAAAGCAAAGCAAAGCAAAACAAAGCAAAGCAAAAAAGGATTTACAAACCTGACACACTGATTGGAAACGGTTTACTAACTGCAGCACTCTGGGTTAAATCTCCAAGTCCCTGAGTTTCTTAGCAATTTCGAAGGATTAATTTTGCCTAGTACATATTCCGGACTGTCCTAAGAACTGCCGTTAGCAAGTGGTTTTGGTTAATCTTTTGATTAATCTCTTTTCAACAGGGGGAATTGTTTGTGCCACTCAATTACTGTACAGCATGCTAAATTCTTTTCTCATCATTTAACATATACATCTCCCTGTTATTCTTCTTCCCCCCCTTTTTTCTCTGTTTTTCTAGAAACATGCTATCAATAAATAACAGAGAAGAAAACTAATTCAAAACTCAAATTGTTACTATAAAAACCCATGCAGATGACAGCATATAGGTCACCAGCTGCAGCACAACATAATACAAAATTTGCAGGAAATCTGTTCAACAATTTCAACAAAGAGGAATACATGATAGCATGAACAATTTCACACAACGATCACAAAATGAATCTGCCCTTCCATTGCCCTTCTATTCTTCTACCATTGTTTCAGATTTGCTTCTATATTACAGGAAAACATACCTCTCGGTTGTATTAGAACGTGTCTGAAGGGAACGTTCTGTGTGATAGATAGCACAGATCAAAGCAAGACAGAAGTATGACTCAAGGCATGTAACAAGCCTTATCTTGTAAAATCCCATGCAACCAGCACTGAGGATGCAACAGTCCTGTGTTACTCACCGTATAATGGTGAATATTTTTTCACTCTGAACACAGTTACCTGCTCTTATCCAAAAGCTTTATTTCCAAATTCAGATGTAATTTCCAAGATTTTCAGATAAATACTCAAAGCACAGAAGAAAAGCAAGAGCAATACATCGTCCCTCCAAGAAATGTTGAATAGCACTAGGGACACGAGGGAAATTCTGAACAATGACACCAAGACAAATCCCTCTGTGGTAAAAGGATGCTCAAAGAATGACATGTAGCCAACCAAACTTCCATTTTTTAGATGAAACCTGAAAAATCTACCCAGTGAACAGCATGAAACCCTTTGAGCCAGTATCAGTGGTATTACCTCAGCAAAAATCCTCCTGCAACCAGATAGTCAGACTAAATGATCTGTCCTGAAAATAAAGGTATAAACAAAGCTTGCCTAAATTTGAGTTGATGGCCCAAGGGAAAGCAGATATTTTAAACCAGATGCTTAGCATTAGGCCATCTGCTCTATAAGTGTACGAACAGCCAACCTGCTACCTGGAATTCTTCTCCCTCTCTCATTTTCTCCTTAAATCAATAGATCTCTTTACATAAAGTATTTATACCCAGTATTTTACTTTTTCAACTCCTTTAGTTGTCCTAAGGACTTCTTTCCCCAATGGGCTGTGAGGAGAAAAGGAGTTTTAGTTGTTTCCCACCAGGCAATGGTATCTCTTCCTTCAAATTACAAAAGCAGACTGTTGTTTATTGAGGAGCATTCACTTTTCAAAATATAGTATTAATTTGTGCAAGATCATGTCAAAATATTGTCAAAATCATGTGCTATGAAAATGGATTTCTTATATAACCCTGCTGCAAATGAAAATAGTCTGCATCTCAATCTTGAATTTGGGGATATATGTTACTTTGAAAAATAACTTAGACAAACCAGTCATTTAAATCATACAGGAATGTTTTTTTCTTTGCTAAATCACTTACTGAAACATTCTTATTTAAAAAAAAAGAATAAAAAAAATATCAAGAAATAACATATAGCAGGTAGGAAGCAACACACTGTGGATGCTAACTTTCATAAGCTCTAGGCACTTTGAGAGCCCATTTGTTCTCGGAGGTCATTCCAATCTGAGTAACTTCAGTCTTTTGATGCTAGGTCTCACACTGCACAGAAGCCCCCACCCCTTTATCAGTACTTTTGTTTTACTTCTCTCTCTCTCAAACATTAGGCAATTAACCTGATGTCAACCACCAAAAATAAATTAAATGGTTTCATGCTCATTTAGAAACTTCTGACTTGCAAAGCTGCCCAGGTCAGTCCTTCTGCATTTTGTGCAGCTGTAATCAAGACCTAACCGAAGAAATACTTTTTCATTTGTTGCTCTCAAAGCAACTGGAAAAACAAAAGGGGGAAAATACCAATCAGATAGTGAAGCATGAATAGCCCTATTTACACATGATGTGAGTACTAAGTACATGGAATTGAAATTAGGCATCTCAGCAGTGCTGCAGTCTGTGAGAGAAGACAGAGATTTATCCTATTAGCAGTCCAGAGTTTATTTCTCCCTGCCCTGATAACCACATCTGGGTAAAAAGGAGGGCTACTGCATGGGCTAAGTTGTGAAGTGTCAAGAGCAACACTGGCCAGAAAGCCTTGAAATAAAAAGAGCTCATTCTAACCTATCTCACCTTTCTGAAGCAAGAGAAAGACAACCTGTCATAACAGCTTGCCTGGACCTACAGCACTGACCAACAGCTTCCATCCAGGGCCCAGCAATTCATGGGACAGCAAAACTGAATGTGCCTTTACACCAAGCTCCTCATGTACAAGCAACCTAGCAATATCCTCAAACAGGGCAGGCTGCTGAAATGGTCGAATATTACTCATCATTATTTGAAGTGCTTGTATGTTGAGCTAATTGAACCTATGTGAACCAGAACAGATCAAGTCTCAACTTTTTGCAACTGTTCATGAGAATACTTTATCATTTGTTGGTTTGTTTTTGTTTTTTTTTTCCCTGCTCTGATAAATATTTATCATGATATTCAAGAAATTACTCCCTATGTTTGAAACCCCTAAAACAGTAGAAACGTTTAAATACCATTTGTAAAGCAGACATAGATGTAAAGACTAAAAAATAAAAAAAAATTATCTCTTTCCCCAGATCTATATTTTGCAAAGGACAAAACACCTGAATGGTTTTATTTTCAGCAGGACTTACTACAAATTCAAATCCCAGATCCACATAAACTGAATTTTGAGGAGGTGGAGGTACATTCAACATTGCAGTTCATTATTTATTCATCTTAAGCATCTATATGGAGAAAAATCTTCCTCAATTTCTTCTTCCTCCCCTTGCCAACACTTTCCAGTACCCTCAAAAAGGATTTAGGACTCCAGCTGCCCAGTTTCACTTTGACTCACATCCCATTCTTCTCTGCTCACCTTGCTCAGGCTATTGGAGCACCTTCTTTTAGTTTATTTTATGATTTCCCATAATGTCCTGCAAATATACTGGTCCTTCTGACCATCTGCACAAGGGCTTTCTACTAGAAAAACTCACTGCCTATTTGCAGTAGGCTTGGCATAAAACACAGAAATTGGGAATGAACACGGTGATTAAATAACAAAATCTGAATGTATGCAGTTTTTCTTCTATTTTGGATAAAATGCTGTTGGGATTGGACAGAACATTTGCTCCCCATTTTTCGTTAGGATTTTCTCTGTGTGTTAAATCAATTAAATCTTAATAGGGTGATTCCCTGGTTCTTTATTTAAAACAGAACACGCAACAAGACAGAATACAAATAGCATGGAAAGGTTGGACTTTATATTTTATTTGCACCCATATGGCAAGCAGGGTTGCTCATTTCAATAATAATGATTTTTAATTAAAAAACCCTCCATAACTCCAACAACAGCCAAGCAGTATCTGCTGAAGAGAATATGGTTATTATCCTGGCAAGTTTCCCCATGCCTCAAACTGGCACGTCTATCTCTTGCACCCCAGTTGCAACCAGCTACAGATAATGATGCTCTCTGCATCCCAGCACGTCCCTGCAGAGAAGCAGGAAAAACATGGGGGTGGGTAGCACTTTTCCATCCTGAGAAATTAATTCAGCACACTGTAAAAACATGATTAGTTACAATGCCTCAGCTTTGTTGATGCTAAAGTTCTTTCAAGGCTTTATTCTACCAGTTTGTAGAGCGATGAGTAATACTGACTTTTCCTAAGTGTTTCCATTGTCATAATGGCATCATAGCTGAGCAATCTCCAAATTAGTCACAGTTATGTCACAACAACTCTACTGAGAAAGTGTGTTTACTTCTCATTAAAAAATGAAGAACCCAGTCATGGAGAAATCACATGTCTGGACCTACAGAAGAAGTCTCTGCAGATCCACAGCTAGCACCTAGGCTCCCTAAACCCGAGCCTAATCTATTATCTACACAACTCACAGCACATTACAGTAACAATAGCTTCAAAATGGTGGCTTGCATTAATATTTAAACATTGCAGTTGTGGGCAGGACAGCAGAAACAATGCACAACACTGAGTAAGGCAGCCTCATACAAAGTTGAATGAAAGGCCAGCTGGAGACATGAAACTGCACCAGCATCTTGCAACACATGACCCATTAGTCTGCTTGCTGCAAGACTAACCTGCAAGTGAAATGATGAAGACATATGAACATATGAAGACTTTGCTGAATATCTCATTCAAAAATGCAGAGCACACAAGGAAAGCCAGAATCCCTTTTATATGCATGGAAATACCCTTAAGCAGAGTGCTCTTGCTCCTAGCTTCAGCATTTGCACAGAACAGGCTAAGTAGAAGGCAAGACCTTCTCCAGAACACTCAGGAAATCTCTGGGTCAATGGGAATCATGATAGCAGCCAGTCCTAAGTGTTTTAAATGATGTAAGAACATGAGAAATTAATAAAGCCAAGCTGCAAGAAGCAATTTTATCTAATACTGCTTGTAATCACTACCAAGACAACGCAGAAAGTCTGCAGACAGAGTCTGGTGAAAGGCCAGGAAGCTAATTTGCCATTTGCATAAGTCATTTAGAAGAAGAAACTATTCAAAATTATGTATCCATGACACATTACACGTGAATAGATGAACAGTAATCTTGAATAACAGTTTGGTGTGGAGGAGGGTGAAGGAAGCTGCCTTGATGAAAGAGCATAATTTGCAAGTATTAAAGCAGAGGATGAAACTCCCCAGGTTACAGACTATAAGATATGAAGGAAAGCAATTTGAAGATGCTGCTTCGGGGCAGACATTTTGGTTTGTCCCTAACTTAAAGGGAGAAGTAGCAGCCTTTCATATACATCCCCCTAGTTTCACTGCAGCAGTGATTCTGGTGGCACCATACTATCATCCAAGATGACTTGTCATTCTTCATACTGTTTCATGCCACTGTCTTTTAAAATATCACTACTGAAACACAGTGTTTCTGTCATAGATATGTGTAAAAAGAGAACTGTTTTGCCCAACGTTTGAATTTGATGGGAGGGGGGAAAAGGAGGGGGAGAGACACACACACACACTTCATTTTCCCTGAAGAGCAGTGTGAGATTTCCAATCCTCAGCTTTAACACATAAAATATTAAGAGCCAATTTTCAGCTGCACCTCTGTCACTTCCATTATCATTCTACACGTCCAGAGGTGATAATGGACTCCGTAAATTGCAGCCTCTTTCCATCTCTGACCATGAGGGCTTTCACCTGGGGACAGCTCTGCACAAGGGGCAGCCCAGATATATGCTAATGGCATCCAGCAGCAAGACTCTAGGGAAGACAACAGGATATGTTCAAAAAACCAAGGTACTGTGTAACAAAGGTAAAGCAAAACCAAAAAGGAGTGAGCTTGCTCCCCAAAGTTACGTGTATTTTGGTGTCCTCACCGACTTTGGCTGAAAATATGCTGGGCAACCAAACTCTGCGACACATCCTACCTGAGCCTCTCACTGCTTTGGTTCAGCCATGGTACCAAACATTACTGAGAGCAATGAGTTCTTTTTTCCTTTGTCACATTGTGATGTGACAGCAAAATGGACTTCAGCATGGGTGGCGACAGAGACGCAACTGGTGTAAAGCATGTCCACTGAGTTCATGGGCACGGTTCAGAGCTAGGCAAACAAAAACTATTCACAATGAAACATTTCAGATGATGGCTACAGCTTTTGCATTGTCCAAGCTCTGCTTGAGAGCATGGGACCTCACACTTTTAGTGACATGCAGTGAATTTTGCAGAAAATCACCCCAAAAGTCAACAATTTTTTAAATTATGACAGCCTAAAACAGTATTACAAAATCATAGAAAGGTCTGTGTTGGAAAGGACCTTAAGATCACCTAGTTCCAGTCCCTCTGCCATGGGCAGGGACACCTCCCAGTAGACCACATCACTCTATCCAACCTGGCTTTGAGGGATCATAAGCATAAAAGGTAACCCTTTCTTTGCCCATGGATTCAACAAAACTAAATCTCAAATACAACAAGTCTCCAATTGGTATTAATGACACAATACACTGCAGGGCTTTTCTGTTTTAACAAGCAGCTTTCAAGGAATAAACTGCAAAAACTAAGAGCCAGACCACAAGGATGCTGGTCACTACTTGAAAACCCTAAGTAGCTACCTGTATCAGGGCTGAACAACTTGGTGTACTCAGATCATGGGGACAGCTTCCCTCCTACTCAGGCCCCATCAGCATCGCATTTTACTTCCCTGAACTGAAAATTGAACAAGTGACATCTGTTAAAGCCTCCACCCTGCCAAACTGATGAAGGAGCAAGGGCACACATTGCTGCTACACACTGTACTTTTCTGGTTATCATTTAATTATCTTTCCCCCCAGCAAAATATTCTTCACATATAACAGGAAAGTAAGACAACATGGAACACAGTTAGCACCCAAACACACTTTATCCCACAATGCAGCAACAAGCTTTACAGCTTAGATGACCAGGGGAAAAAAAACCTCTGGACTGATTAATTCTTAGAATTCAAGAAGTCACATCCGATGTGGGCTTCAAGTTGACAACACTACAGCTAATTAACAATACAGAGTGGATATGCAGCCAAGAGCTCTATGCAGCCCATTAACAGTGGCAAAGGATTACTATCTCACTATCCCAACTATCCCACTCAGGTATTGCATTATGTTAGAGCATGTATCGTATCAGCACTTAACAATCTTGTAACAGTCTTGTCTCTGCAAAAGCTATGTATCAATGTTACCTGCACTTACTGCACGTGCTTACAGGTATATCATGCATAGGATGATATTATTTTAGGAAGTCAAACAGCAACACTTGATCCAAGTTGTAAGGTGGCCGCAATTAGCTCTCATGAGAATTACAATTTCCAAAGTTCACGAGGTTGGATTACTCCAGCTGCATTTCAACAAGTACTAATTCTGCATGTGCCAGTCTCCTCACAAAAATTTCATTTCTATGAATTTTTAATGATGCAAAGTAATTTTTTCAAGGTCACTGAGAGACTGAGCAGTTATTCAGACATTAAATTTGCTCACAGTTCCTCGGCAGCCTTGCTAGAGAGTGAGCAAGGATGGTGTGTGGTGGCAGCTGGGGGAGGGAAGAATGACAGAGAAAAAGAGCAGAAAGTTAAAAGAAAAAATGGGCAACAAACTTGACAAGGAACTGAGTCTGAAAGCAAACTCATTGTTTTTATTCATGTCCTAAAAGAAGAAAGGAGTGAAACTCATGCCTTGGGCACATACAAGATTGGTTAAATATCCTTAGATTTTATTTTGTTCAAATAAAGGGGAGAGGAGGAATAGTTAAAAGACACTTCTTTTTATTTTGGCTTTTTTTAAAGTCCCTTTATGTCATGGCAGATTTTTCCAGGACCATAAATGTGGCAACATTGGAATGACTGCTTTACCTCATTAACCAGATCTGTTAAAAAGCTGGCATGACATTGACAGAAATTAACAATTCAAATGGTTCTGGCAGCCACGAGAGCCAAATACTTCACCTCCTAACATCACCAAAATCTTACTGCTATGGGAGCTTAGTGCCTGACAGCCATGCAGCACAATCATTCTCTCCACTGTTCCGGACAAGACAGCTCAGAGCACTGTTTTTTTTCTATTCAAGTATTTCCTTTTCTAGGCTTCAAACTGCAATCATTTAGCAAAGAAAACAATTCCCAGGAAGAGTGTCCACAGAACTCCCCTACCTCACTACTACAGCATGTGCTGGGGGAGCCCAAACTACAACATTAGCGTACAGAATAAATGTAGGAACATCACAGGTGAAGCTTGGTACTGGAGAGGTAATGCAGCCCAGCCTGCGGTCCTGATTGACCTCAACATAGTCACCCATGTCACCAAGCCTTCATGGTCATGGGCTTGACAGTGGCAGCTGCCATTGTACGAGAACATGTGTTTTTGCCTTAGCTGGGTTACGTGCTTTCTGGCAGTGGCATTGCATTGCCTGAACAACCCGCGCTGCCTGTTAAATCTCATCAGACAGACAGCTTTCACTATCAAAGAAGGGCTGTTTCAATAACTGCCGTCCTCATCACCCCTGTCACTCTTCATTTGGGCGAGCAGAGGAGACTCCCTGCCGGCAGCAGCGACACAGGGAGCGGGTGAGCTCCAAGAAAACCGCCTGGAGGAATCTTTGGCCTGTGCACACATTTCTGATTCACCTGCATTTAATGCCGTTAATATTTCAGCAGCTGCAGTGCCAGGGTCAAACTGGGATTTTGTACTCTCTGTTTCACTCCGAAATGTCAGCCTCAGATCTTCTGCTGGCTTTTTCTGGGTTTTTTTTTTAACACTGGTGAACAAAGAATAAAAATGAAAAGAGTGAGTAGCAAAAAGTTTACAGAAAGGTCAGAATACTCATTCTCCTGGCTTGTAATTTAAATATTGTTTCATACAGAACCTGATACGGCCATCTGCCTAAGGCAGGCAACATTTCCAGGCAACATAAATGGAGCTGTAAGCCCAGCGTCACTGCTGGATTCTCTCCTCTCCAGCAAATTCCACAACTGCACGGAGAGCAGGCTACATAAATCGTCCTGCAGCTGGTGCCTAAAAAGAACCTCCCCATCCTCTGAATGCTTGCTGCAGGTCTGAGACCAGCAGTGCTACATCTCCTGTGCAGTACCAACAGACACAGCCTGAGGCACAGTGACAGTGTAACCTGTGATGGGACACCTCGCCTCTACCTGCATGACCCTGCGCATTCACATGAGACCATCCACAGACCATCTAGGGTGTCAAATGAAAGCACAAAAACACCCTATTGAGTACACAGTCTCAACAGCTGAAAACCTGAAATCTGAATAAGGGTTAATATTCATACCCATAACACCACAGCACTCAGGTTGACTGTATGCTGTAGCTCTCCCTACTTAAGTGCAGGGCCAGGGCCCTTATTCCTACAAGCTCTAAGGTGAGGAAATGATTCAGTGTCCATTTCTGTTTAGCTATGCTACGTTGCAGAAACACTGAATAAAGTTGTCAATAAACATGTAACTCATATTTGCATGCGTTCATTCATACAACTAGAATGTATACTCCTAAGTATATAGAAGGTGATCCTCATATGTATTTACACTGTAGCTTTGTTTTCCATTTCTTTCACAGGGGTAAGTTTTAAGCCCTCAGATTTCCCTAGAGATTTCTCAAATCAAAGTCAGTCACTTGTGAGACTTGATCCTTTTCTGTCACTGTTATTTATTTAGGTAGGAAAAAAACCCAAACTCAACACCTTAGATTTTTCTTAGAAACTACAAGTTAAACAAAGAAAATCAACCCTGAAAGGAGCCTCTCGAATTCCACTCAACCTTGACACACACTTTGAAGACACAGAAAAAAAAGAATTGAGGAAACCAACCCCACCAGCACAATTTTCACAGACAAACCAAAGTGAAGATTAACTGGCCATCCAGCTCTTCTCATCGGTTGTGTGTGTGGAAGACCCTCCTTGCCTCAAACCAGGCAGAAATACTCAACAGAGGGATGTCACACTGCCTTCAGAGATTAGGTGCATGACATATGGTTTCAAAGGGACTCAGCTGGGAAGCACTGCTCCAAAGACATAGCTATTCCTGAACACCCATCCTTGCAGCTGGGCCACACTGCAAGATACCTCAGGCCACAGCAACTGACTGCAGGAGGATTGCGTCCATGGCTAGGTCTGGTCTGTGCTTCCCACATTATTCCTGATGGCACAACCTCCTCCAATCATTAGGGACTCTATGGGACATTTGTGGGTGTCAGCAAGTCACAAAAAAAAGCTTAGCGAAAGCAGTTCAGATAAGGAAGTGCTTAATGAACTCGATACCCAGACAGCACTTCATATTTCAATGTAAATGTTTGGGGGGAATGAGGGGATGTGGGTTTTTTTGAGCTGACTCATCCTCAGAAAGGCAGTCTGGAGCAAAAAACCTGGACTCTTTTCATCCATACATCACTTTTTCCCCAGTCACCTACCAGCAGTCCAGCTGACCTGCCTATACCCCTTTTATCTTCTTCAACATATGGGATCAAATTTACCACTTACAACCAAGCTTTTTAGCTATGGTCTGCAGATAGTTACCAAGTGTTCAAACATCCCCTACTTTCCTCCCACAGATGCAAACCCCTTAGACAAAAGAGTACTAAGATGGACTTCTAATTTCTCTGAAGACTGATGATTCATCTTGTGTAGGTCAGCTATAAATTTAACAAGATTCCCAGAAGCATCCTTATTTTCCCTCTAGATCCAGGTATACCAGAAGCAGTATTAAAAATTAAACGTTAGCTCTTAGTTTTAATGAAAGAAAATTAAATGAATAAATATTAATAATTATATTCCCAAACCAGTCCTGTGAGTTGAAGAATTACATTTTAAGTATTTCATGTAGAGAATAAACACTATAAAATTCTGGCTGATTGGGAGAGGTTTGCATTTTACTGCAAACCATGAACAAAATGGGACTGAGAAGATGTGTCTGTCTATACAATGTCTGAGCACTCTAGTAGACACTCGAGGCTCATTTTCCCATTTGAAAGGTGGAAAATAACCTTTCTTTCCTTCTCCTCTCCCCCACCCCAGTGTAAAATAAGAAAGAAAAAAAATGGGCAATATAAAGGTCTGCCGATCAATGTTGAAAGTCTTGCTCTTCCTCAAGGTTTCTCTTAATTTGAAACTTAACCGGAATAGGTCCTACAGTATTAATAAGATTGAGGAGCAAGTCATGTATGCGACAAATCACAAGTGCAAAGCTTTCCAGGCAGCTGACCCTGTGTGCCACAGGATGTGTGGCAGCAGACCTGATCAGAGGGATTTTAGCCACCAAAGTGCAAATGCTACCTTGCAAACCACCAACAAAAATTACTTAAGAGTTGGGTAACTTTAGATTCCCTTTCCCCCTTTGTTGGTCTTTCGGGGATCAAGAAAGAGCTGCACAATGGGGGCTCTATTAATTTTTACTGTCCCAACTGATTCCCCACCAATTGACTAATGAATTTTATGATACAGACTCCATAGCTGAAAAACAATCATGCTATCCAATGAATGAGGGATACATGCATAAGATTAAAAACGCTGGGTTTTAGCGTTCATATAAACAGTAGAAGCAAGTTGCGATTATCAACACCAGGAATACTTTCTGACCACCAAGCTTGTTTTTCAAGGCTTAAAATGTTTTCCTTTCCCCTTCTTGATGAAGACAGGATTGTCAGCTTCACACTTGTCTGCAGTCATTTCCTACCCAATTTTACTTTCATAGCATTCTGTCTGAATTTCAAATGCTTAAGCAGAATTCCAATAATCATCAGGGATAATGCATGATCCGTCTAATGTGAATAGATAGGTTAGATTAAATTCACATCCACCAAAAGTTAATATCCCTTTAACAAAGGAACTGCAATCATTCTGTGTCTTGGAGTGGGCAGTTAGCTCTGAAGCAGCAGTAAGCTGCCTATAGAAAAACCTTTCCAAACTGTAACTTTCTGAAAGACAAATGATGGGTCTACTTTTTCTTCCCTCCCCTAAATATACCAGTCCTAATCTTGCAAGCCAATACAAAACCTGCCCTGGTTTAGCAGAACTCTACTTGAGGGTAGGGCTCTGGCAGCCTGCAGACAACCATTTGCAAGATCTAGCACTTAAGAAATAAGGCTTTTCCCCTTCCTCATTTACATAACGATTTGCCACATTTTATTCTGACTCACAGTCCACAGTTACAAAGCTAAGGGAGATACAGCTCCATTTAGAATAAAATCCATGCCAGTGCCATAGCATTTACATCTTTAGCTTCCCATTGCACTCAGAAGGGCAGGCAGAGCAGCTGCAGAGATGAAGGCTGGATCAGCCCCATGTGCTTGGAAGAGTGCTTAGCAGCAACCACCTGGCAGGTAGTACCTACTCTAGGAGAAAGTTTAAGTCATGGTTTGGAAAATGAGCAAAACACAAAGACCATGATGTACAGCTGCATTGGGACTACAGGTATCTGCCATCTGCATCCAGATCATATGAATACAAAAGAAATGTTTCTTCACTGCACAGATGGGGCTAAAAGATAGAAGGGAAACAGATGTATGGTTGGCTTTTTATTCAAGCACTTTTGCCTGTGTTTGCTCTTGAGATACTCACCTCCATTTTAAAATATCTAAGCCTTTTTCTTTCACTAGTAGCCTATACAGCCCCTGTGCTTGAGCAGGGCCTTTGTGAAGGTGATCCACCATGCACAAGCCCCTGACTCCCCTTTAGACCTTACAGAACCTTTGCTGTGCTATTACCAGCAAAACCTTGCCTTAATAACAAAGGCTTGCAAGGAGAAAGGGAAAAGTGAGTAGGAGGCACAGGATGGCTTCACAAAGCCCTTCTGAAATGCAACACTCACCCACTGGCTTCTCCTCCCTTGCACACAGCTGTAGGGATGCACAAGCCACCATAAGAACCCTGCTTGTTTGTCACTGAGCTTTTCTTAGTGTTACTACTCTCTTGCCTGATGCCTTCCTGATCTGCAGCTTCAAGTTCAAATTAAAACGTTAATGAATTTGGTTGTTTCTCATAACTTCTACTTCATGAGATAACATATTCTCATTTCTCCCACTTTCTAGAAGAAAACCTGAATCCTGCCTTCCTTCAGTTGTTCCAAAGGCTGAGGCACAGCAGAAACATTTTCTTCTTGATTTCCTAAAGGATGTTTAGAAGTCATTGAGCAGTGAATACCAGCAGCAATCAGTGCAGTAATGAACCTGTTTTGTTAACCTTCATGCCACTATAACAGATGTATTTTACTTAGACATTGTTACAAGCTTTACTTGAAGAAACCAGTACCGCACATTGGCAAGCACTGGAAATAACTGGACTGAGTACCTCTTTCTGATGGCAATGCAAGACTCCAAACACATGATGGCACTAGACATAGGGAGTGGAATCCTGACCATGTAAAGGAAGCTTTGCCTAGAAGCATGAAAAGGGACATACGGGGTGGTGACAGCCAACCCTTTTGAGTCTGGCCCTGCACTGGAACACCCATGGTTGTCTCTGAGGGACTTAAAGATGATAATGGTTAAATTCATTTAAAACTGTGAGGTAGCAAGCAAACACCCTGCACATGCCAGCGACACACACACCTATAGGATTTCAGCTTCTTGGAGATTTTTGGCATTGCAGGGGTTAATAATTGCCCTTGAACCCCTGGGAAGTGGACTTGAGAAGTTCCAGAGTTCAAACGTGATGCCATAAGCAAGGTGCTAAATAATTAAAAGAGTAGCCTTGTACAAAGCTCCCTGGCAGGGGATGAGCCAGCCAGAAACTCCGCCTGGGCTGATGGTCCAGACTGCCACGCCGACAGCATAATTTCTACAGGGTGTCAGAAAATGCATTACTACTAAGTGGCATCACTCTGAATGAAATCTGTATGGGTCAGCTGCAGGTTAAGCTAACAAAACAATAAAAAATTTAAAATCCAGCAATCGCAGAGCCCGCTGGAGCACTCCAGAAGAAGCAATGGGTGGTTTCTCACGTGGACAAAGGAACAAGTCCCCACCCCATTTTTATTTTCCCAAGTGATAGTGACACACTTGCCCTTCATGGGTTTCACCAGCTTACTGTCTTGAAAACTGGTTCATGATCTTACCTTTAATTACTGAAAAGAATCTCAACCAATAATGTTTGAGAACATGGCCCACATGTAAATGCTATGAACCTGAATAACGTCTACCAGTGGTGAGATCCCAGTGAAAGGACTCTTGCTTTCTCTACTACTATTGTATAAAGAAAGCACGTGGAGGATTTGGCACAATTTGTTGATGACTATTAGTATACAGAATCATAGAATCATAGAATAGTTAGGGTTGGAAAGGACCTTAAGATCATCTAGTTCCAACCACCCTGCCATGTGCAGATACACCTCACACTAGACCCATGTAGCAGTGCTGTACATTTGTGACGATACTGTGCTCTTGCAGGCAGGTTTAGAAAATGGAAAACTTTATGGCATACATAAGGGAGACATTTTGGTGAGGAGACCATGGGCAGCTGAACATCTCGCAGCCTCCCTGAAGAAAGACTTTGCTGTAAGAAGCAAGAACAGGGGAAGCAGCAGAAAGCCACAAGGGGATGGACGTCTGTTTCAAGGGAGGCCATGCTCAGGGGAAAGATGGGGCTTCTGGGTGAGGTGTGCCCCAGCGTAGGGCATGAAGAGCTCCAGAAGTCCAGAAAACCAAAAATAGGGCACTGGAGGAGCAAATGGCACAAATGGGTTCTCATTCGTTCTTATTCTTCTTGAAGAACCTTCCTAAGCAGTAATACTTTCATGTGAACAGAGTCATGCTATTTTCTGCATTAAACAAATAATGAGGCTGGGGACATGTTGGCCTCATGGTCAGTAGGACATACAAGTAGGAAATGTATTTCATACCACTGCAAGTTTCAAAGTATTTCTGTGCAATACCAAAATGTATTTCACCTGATATGTTTACATATATCACTGTATACAGGCTCATTAGCAATGAATTTTGATTGTGTTTTGACTTCAAACATCATGCTTTTTCCCTCTTGAAGCCCAAAAGAATGCTACCTACACAAATCCTGCTAACGGACTTTACAAATAATTGTACTGCTTTTAAGACTTCTTTATATTTTTTAGCATTTGGATTTGTAATGAAAAACTATTCTGAGTCAAAGACACATTAAGCTAAACCTCTCTATCTATATAATATATATATATTCTAATGAAATGGCTTCAACCATCTCTTAGAATATATATATTTATTTAATAAAGTTAAGGGAAGAGATAATGAAAAAAATTATTCCTATTTTAACTTTAACAGCTACTTATTTTATTATTTTAAGTAATTGAATTGGAACAATGGCTTTGTTTTAAAAAACAAATGAAATAAATAAACATCAGAACAGAGGAATGGAAATCCAAGCAGCAGAGTGCTGTGTGGGTCCACAACAGTGTTTCCTCAGTGAATGCAAACTAGGAATGGAAACCCATCAGAAACAGAAAAAGCCTCAATCGGTTCAGATTTATATCAGTATTAGTCATTAAAGTGGAAATAGGAGGTCACTGCCTTACCCCTATTGGAGTGAAATGCAAAAAAAACGAATGTATTTGTTGCAGTAACTTTTTTCTAAATTAAGTCATATAGAAAATAATAAGTACCCCTGAAATACAACTCAGTTTTCTCTTTGAGGGAAAACCAAACAAAAAAAGGCAACATTAGTAGCACTGCCTTCTCTTAATTCTCAAATATATTACCATGCATATTTCCTTCATCAACGTAACAATTCAGCTAACAGGCTACACCACTGCTCCAGGCTCTCCTTAACAATTTCTGAAACTTCATAATTAGGTCTCCTTTATTTTCCTCTGCTTCCAGCCCTGCTTCCATTGGGTGACATGAAGGTACTTGCTTTTTAGTGAATGGAAACTACATGGTGTTCAGACAGTGCTTCTCAGTTAACAAAAACACATGTGCACATACAAAAATTAAACGATATCTCTGTTTTAAAATGCTTTTGCAGGGCTGACAGCAAGTAATTCATTTTTTGTAAGTATGGACAAACTCCAAATTTTGCAATTCCCTGTACACTTGGATTTCTTTTTTTAAACTTAAATCATCCCAGCAGCTATCTATTCATCCATCAATCCATCCACATGTCTATCCATGCTTACAGCCCCTCACACTTTTCATGAACAGCTCTGCTAATTAACTCCCATATTGTAGCAATCTTTCCATTACAGAAAAAGGAGAGAGAGATTGAATTTATCTATACATGATGAACAAATGCCCTGGAGAAGCTCTTGTAATCTATCATGTCAATGTAGATGAACTCCTCGGGATTTCTTTTCTTTGTTTTACCATCCAATAACAGTAAAAATAACACACAGAAGAATCCCAGTACTTAGGCTACGCAGCTAATCAACGTCTGGAAAGACATTCAAGGTTGCTCTGCATTTATCCTTTTTTGAACAATAAAATGTAGGGGTGACTGCTCCTGGGTTTGAGGTTTAATGACTATAACAATTAGGCTCATCAGTGCATTTATTGTTATTAAGGAATGACGACAGAAAACTGATCTCTATCTGATTTAACAAAATAAAGCACTAATTGAGAAGAACAGCAAGTCCATTATTTTTCAAGACCCTGAAAAAGGACAACACTTCATAAATGGAGACAGAGCTAATCTTTACTACAAGGAAAAGGGATAAGAAGGGACATCTTTATAAAGAGATGTGGGACAAGCAATGTCTCAAAGCAGCGCATAAAGCAGCACCAGCAGGCGCTTCTCCACACTCCGGTCCTGAATACACGAGCCTGTCACCATGATTTTCAGAAGTCATTTATTACCACGACACCTCTCATTTAAGACAAGCCCTGCACTTGGCTTTGGAATGATTTGTTAATGTCACAGTCTTCACTTACACTTTTTTTTTTTCCCCCCATGTAATTATTTTCTCAAATTTTTTGGGCACCAGCTTGCACTGCGTGGTAATGGGGGTAAAGCTCTAGCAGTGGGCTTTCTGGCTGAAGACTGACTGGGAACCCTGAGCCACTAATGTAGGGAATAAAATCCCCATTCACTAGGTTTTTAAAACGTTTGCAACACTGGGGTACATTAAAGGGAGATTATCACAGTATGTCACACTCCTCTGTCCTTTGTGAAGCACATGCAAAAGAGCTAAAGCATTTTTTTGCCTTTTTAAACGAACAAATGCACCAGTATTTCAAAACTACCAAAAAAAAACAAAAACCCACAGAAAACATCAAACCCTCCCAGAAGAGTAATTACTTCAAGCTTCAAACTTTGATGTAAAACCAAACAGGATGAGGTCAAACCAGGAGAGATGTAAAATAACACCAGTCTCCTCTTTTCCCTCCCCACCTTTGTACATTTTCAGTAAGAAAGAAACTGTTTTGCTTTGTGGGTTTGTATCTCCTTCCATGCCTGAACAGGTCGTAGCAAGCTCCATTTCATCTCCAAAATCCACCTAAGTTAGAAGACTGTGGATTTCACTTGGTAAACTTCCCTTAAAAATGTTTGCAGTCAATATTGTTTGTACAAATATCATGAGATGCGAAGCATTAAGCAGTTTCCAACCAGTTATTTAACCCAAAACAAACAGCAATGGTTCCACTTTGGGAAAGAAAACAAGACTTACTCGCTTTCAGTGGAGAAGGAAGTATGCTGTAGTAAGTAATCTACTTGCACACAAACACATACACATTCTTGATCAATAAGAAAAAAATCCATCAGCTCTGCATTTCTCACACCAACCTCCCCCTTTTGAAAAATGCAGTAATGCAAAGCATATATAATGCAGCTGCCAAAATATCTGATGTGGTTTGAATGCTGATGAGTAAAGCAATCGTAAGCTTTTAACAGGAATTGTAAAAACTTTGGATTTCCAATGTTGTTGAACAGACAGCTAACAAACAAACATTCACACAAGCAACTTTGTGACAGCATTTTACCATAATCACAACAGGACACCCCTCTAACGAAAAAAGCTACCAAGAGTTAGGGACGTGCTTTCTCAGATGCGTCATTCGTTTTATCCTGTACAGCACCGTTTCAGAGGGCATCAGATTAATCCTGAGTACCGCCTGTTCTCAGCAGCATGATGCAAATATAAATTCACCTTTCAATCACTTCTGCGGGTTAATGACACTGAGTAATAGCACATTAGCAAAGTGCCACTCCAGACACCAGTCAGGCATGCCAAACGGATAATCTGACAAACGTTTCAGATTCATTTTCCATGAACAGAAACACCGTTCGGGCTTATTAACTAGCAAATCTGCATACAGTGCAGTGCAGAGCAGAGAGGCTCCATTAAAAGTAGCAATCTATCTCATTTATGTAATATATAATGGTATTTGGCTTCTTCTATTGTTGCAAAATGAAGAAAAGAAAAAATGCTCGTTCTCTGTAATGCCGTAGTATGTTTGCACTAATTGCTTCATAAACTCCGGTCAAGTTCTTGTTGTACAGGAATTCCCCACTGGTTTATGTTTTCAGTTACTATCAACTTCAAGAGTGCAAATAACTCAGGTAGTTTTCCCAAACTAATCTCTGTACTTACTTCATTTTTCCTGTTTCTATTAAATGCTACCCTTGCAAAAGCAGTGTCTCTGTGTCTGGTCTTCCCATCTGGTACTGCATCTCTGCTTTTACAGATGTTATTTGAGCATGCTGAAGAGTAGAGTTACATAGGCTGATTGCTCACTTAGTCCAAAATCAATAGGAGATGAACAGTATTTGTCTTCTTATCTCCAGCGTATTGATAACCAAATGGGAAAAAGAGCAAATAAAAAAGAAGAGTTCCCCAAAATGTTAATTCAAAATTGTAAATAAAATTACTTGAATGTTTTCAGAACCTTTAAATATCAACCATACCAGAATGTTAGAAAACAAGAATGTTGCTAAAACAATACATTAAAAGTGAACTTCCCAGCAGGTTTATCCAAACCCAATTCTAACAGCAAGCACATGTATTGAAAAACCAATCAAAAGCATCATTCCCATCCAGAAATCAGAAACTATGCTGTGTTATCCATATGTCAGCTTAATTCATGATTTTTTCTAACAGTTGGGATTTGGAAAACCACCTATAGACACTTCCTTTGTTGGCTAAATCTTAACTATCTTCCTTTGCCCTAGCTTGTCACATTCAGTTCTTTGGATCTTGATACAGTAGCACTTTTTAAATCTGGTTTTTCCTATGTAAAGATTGGGGGGGTAGGGGGCAACTTTTCTGTCTTTGCCTCAAGTGCATTAACACATCATTTCTAGCCACAGAATCACTCCCTTGCAGTGTTCTGCCTTTAGGACCAGGAGTCACAGTTTATTACCATTTAAAACAAAAGGCAGGTGGAAAATTAGATTTCTGACTCTTTGTTGGTCACCCTGTGGCATTCTCTTCCTTCAAAGCTTTTGTTTGAAAATGTGGCTGCAGGTGATTACTCCAGTGGACCACAGCCTGCTTAGATGTGCTTAATTTAAAGATGAATCTGGAATTTCAAAGCTGCAATCTGCCATTCTGGATTTCCTTTTCTGTGTAATGCCACCCTGTTTGAGGGTGTCAAAGGCAACAGGGGCATGTTCTTGTTCTTGGCTTCAGATCAAGGTAGCCCAGGTCTATTTTTTAACTTTTTAATCTTGTGTTCCATTTTGCATCCACAATACAGAGATATGCACAGTAGTAAAGAGGACGTGCCATGGGGTGTGACACTGCCAGGCTTTCTCCAGATTAATTCAAGAAGGATTTCAGGTTTGCATTGCTGGGTAATCAAGTATTTTGCTTTATTGCAGTTATATTGAACGGCTCTCATGCTATTTCCTTTAAAAATGCCTCAAGTGCCTGCGTTGGTTACAATTCTTAAATAACCTAGTTTTTAATGACACTGCAGGGTATTTAACAACAAAATACTGCTGCAGCTATGGGATGGCAAATAAATGTGTTATCGATTAGTTCAGAATTTCTGATGATGTACCAGGACTCGGGAGATTCAATCGCCAGCACATCCGTGAAGACCCTGGGAGATTACAGGCAACTCTGTTAATTTTTCAGTCCACCTTTCCCGTGGAATAAGGATGAAAATACCCCCTTCTCTCCAAACTTTTGGCCCGCTCAGATAAAGCAAGCCCCTTTCTGCTGGAATGGCCATGTGTGCAGCAGTCCAGCCAAGTGAGCCCTCATCTTGTGTGAGTTCCCTAGGCACTGCATTGCTATGCAGCAAATCTGCTGCTATAACATATTAAATTGTAGTAAAAACAAAAGATTTAAGTTATGACTAGTTCAGGATTCAGTTCAACAGACAGTGAGTTTCTTAAATACATAATTTGCAGCCTTCCACATATTGGTACGCATAGGTAAGACAGTGAAACCCTTGCTTTCTCTTGAATCATACATATTGTTTTACATATATTACAGCCCACAGAGGCTCAGCAACAGAGAGCAATTAGGAAAACAAACTGTAGTAATGAACCATATAAGGAAGAAAAGCAGAAATGTCACCACCAGCCTTCAAACATATGGCTCTCCAAGGCCCTCCTTGTGCCATGCAACTTCCCCTGCTCCATCAGGCCCAGATGCCTGATTATTCTGAAGGAGAATTTGCTTGGAAAATGTCGCATGGCCAGCATGATTTCATACCTCATTAACATTGTCCTGATGCAAGTAATGGAAATAAAAGTCCTGAAAGCCAGCAATTTTGTACACATGCAGAAGCTGTTTGCATATCAGACTCTTAAGGAACGTGATAAACACTGAAAGGAGAATGATGTGGCCAGTGGTAGGATAGAGAAACTATCAAAAACAGGGAGATCAGAGGGGAAAACAGCAAACTCTTTGTCCAGCTACACAGGTCATATTCAACGTGTTCTTACAAACTGATATAAGGAAGTGATATAGGTTAAAAAAAAAAAAACAAAACAAAACAACAAACCCAACAACTCTGAATCTCTTCTAAGTCTTTCTTTCTCAACCCAGATCATATCAATAAGGTTACAGCACTACCCCACAAACACTAGTGTGGGCACAGGAAAGAGGGAAGAATCTGTTGAAGTGGGTAACAGTGAGCAAAGAAAGGATGGAGAACACATCAAAACCCTGTAATTCAACTTTGCTGCCAAGGAAGGGCACATAAATCAGACACAAGCCATTACTCGGGTTATTTGGTACCATATGTAAGAAAACACTCAGCAATCTCACTTAATTTGCTCATATTAGTAATTTACAGACTTCTACATCAGACATCTAGAGTCAAAAATTTTCCAGGTAACCCTGAGCAGATTATCTTTTTGCACATGCAATAAAAACAAAGTAGGCTTTTAAAAGGAGAGCAGGGGTTTTAGTGTCCAATTTATACTAGGGTACTGTCTCTCTTGAATTTGGGTCCATGGCCACTGGCCATCACTTGAGTAAACAAGCAAACTCTGACTTGCTGTCAAAATCCACAGTATTTTAAGATATTCTGTCATTCATACAGACGAGAGTGACAACAGTTTCCCATGGCGCATAACGTGGAAACATCCAGTGAAAGAATGTGATGTTAAAACGAGCAGGAAAACCATTCCTTCAGACTTCTTTAGCCTGTCAGCTGACCACCACTTCAACACTAGCTAAGCTACCTTATTGCATTATAACTAAATGTCGTGTCTGTTGATTACTGCAAAACTCAACTGCATTTTTCAAGTTGCCAGCCACATAAACATTAAAACAGAAGAAAAATCCAGCACTGTAGCCAGCATTCTGTTTTAGTCATCTTGGCTGGCCATTATTAATAGTAAAATGTTCAATTTCCTCTTTCTTTCTTTGTTATTGAAACAACTTGAGTTTGTGCAGAATGGCCTAGTGATTTCTAAGTGATCTTACTGATCTGGCAAAAATGTTTACAGATTAACAGTGACAGAAATAATGTCTCTAATCATGGACAACATGGAAAGTATTTTGAGAATGAACAAGATCAGAGATGGTCTTAAAGCAAGAGTGTGAATGCACATAGATCCACCAGGCAGGAAGCACCTGGGAGTGGGGAGAAACAGAGGAAAAACAGAAGAGGGAAGGTTAACAAATAAACTCGGCACAAACACTACTGCCTGAGAAGGATTGCCCCACAATGCCCTGCCACCACAACCTGGACCTGTTCCCCACAGCCCAACAATTCCTAGGGCTATTTAACACAAGCAGCAGTACCTCGATCATCTCTGAATTTGATTGAGTAGGAAAGTGAAGGGTGATCACACAACAAATCCATTAACATTAAACATCACCACAAAAAATCCAGCAAGGAGACATTGTTACGCTAAGAACTTGTGCCATAACTAACTTCAGCACACCCCACTGTATGCTGGGACTGGCAGTGCCCCACTCCCATGCCCTGCACAAGAACAGGGCATTTCCAAGTGATCCCGGTATGCCTCCAGTTCAACGGCAGAGCTCAGGCTCTTCCTATAGCCGACTGTTGGCAACCTACTGCAAGCAACACTCTTTCATTGCCTCTCCTTCAGGACCCCCTGTCAGAAAGCAAAAGCCCAGGCCTCCCCCTGATGTACCAAGACATCCACTAGCAAGTGACTCTGGCTCCATCAAGCATAAGAAGTCATTGGTCTTATAGCTGCCACATAACTCACTCTGCCACTTCCTCTCTTGTTTGGCAGCTGACCTGTGGAGGTGGCTGAAAGGGACATTAATGGTTTTTGTCAGCCCACTTTGTTTAGCTATCAAAATGAAATCAATGCCTCCTCCATTGTCTTCACTTTCTCCTTTGCAGGTTTTTTCCGTACTTCACCTCATCATCGCTGTGGGCTTTGGACCATGATTTATCACTGGGTTTACAAGACTGCTGCTTCATGGGAGCAATAAGGAAAAGTGTAATTCCAGCATGTTTACTTTTCAGCATGTTCTTGCTGAAGGCAACAGCTATATCTGCACTACCTTTAAATATAACTCATGCCCCAGTGTTTCCAGAAGGAACATACAGAAAAAAGAGTCTCTAAAAAAAAAAAGTTTTTTGCTTTTCTTAACTCTTCCTTCCACTTTTGCTCCTGCATCTCCAGGCTCCAGAGCTCAAAGGCCAGCTGCAGGGACACCACAAGCTTCTGCAAGGTTGCCAGCTGCAGAAGGATGGGTCTTGAGGCTGAGGGTCCTTGCACAGCAGAAAGACAAGGCAAGATGGTGAGGGCATACTCGCACAAGGCAGTAGAGAGTACAGGTCCCTCCTTGCCCCAGGCTGAGTGTGCCTCCACACCCCAGCTAGACCACCTCTGGTTTGGCATCTGGGTCACTGCTTAGTGACCAAGGAAATGCTAAGAGCAGGTCTGGCAGAAGCAGAGTGGCAAGGAGGAAAAGTCATAGAATCAATTGATTCAAGAAAATCCTATTTTATGCTCACCAAAGACAAAGATTATGAAATAACCAATATTGAATTACTCACTTAGCTCTGATCTTACAGTCCTAACATAAGATCTGCCCTGCAGTAGCATACAGAATACGCTCCATCATTCTCAGAAGTGCTGTTTAGTACTTACTTTTATACAGGTGGTTACAGATCTTGTTTATACATAAAATGCATTTAATGCATTTATAAAAGTAAATTCCAAAGCAAATGTAACTCTTCAGAGACATTATTACCCAGTGGTTTATAGCCAGGGAGGAGGGGAGGACAAGCAAGGGGGGGGAGGGTTGAGTGAGTGATCAAGCTGTGTGGCTGTGTTTAAACCACAACACTAACCCTCCTGGTAAACACTAGGTCCAGCTGCTCTGCTCAATCATGACTTCTTCAGAGGCTGGTAAGGTTTATTTTAGTGCCTGAGACCCAAGGAATCATGGAATGGTTTGAGTTGGAAGGCACCTTAAAGCTCATTCAGTTCCAAACCCCTGCCATGAGCGGGGACACCTTCCACTAGAGCAGGCTGCTCAAAGCTCCATCCAACTTGGCCTTGAGCACTGCCAGAGACGGGGTATCCACAGCTCCTCTGGGCAACCTATGCCAGTGCCTCACCACCCTCATAGTAAAGAATTTCTTCCTAATATCTAAGTATGCTTTCTTTAGTTTCTGCAGACATTTACAGTATGGCAAAGTTGCTCCTCTGTTTTATCTTACACCTTTTCTCCTCTGTATCCACCTCACGTATCTGTTTGACTTGTGGTCAGTGAAGGCATTTTATTAAAAAGTGTCTTCACGATGATGCCTTTTTTTCCTACCACATTTGAAATGCACCTTGTGCAATTAAGCCCTGATCTTTACATACAGCCTCTAAGAACTACAGTAATAGAAATAATAAATCATTCTAAACAATGCTGTCACAGGGAAACTTGCATTCTCTTCCCTTTTACCCCAAGGCCCCCCAGCAGGGTGTGTGGATTAAGGGTGGGAGGTAAGAAGTGAATAGCTTTTCGATTTAGGGACCTGCAGCAGCACCATTTTGACATGCTTTCAGCAGAATGTGGGAAATAACAAACCCAACAGAGAAAGAGCACCACAGCATGCCAGTACAGATGTTTCCCCTTGCACTGGGTCCCTTGGTTAACTCTGCAACACTTGAATGAAAAATACCAAGTATTTCTTCCAGGCGATGCAACACTGCACTAGGATACTGCAGGAAGACTGAGTCAATGAAACATTTCAAAGGCATTAATAAATCCTGAGCTTCCTTTTTAAAGCTTAAGGAATGGTGCAACACTTCTTTCTTTTAGTCCTTTTTGGCAAACCAGATATTCTAAAGAAAATCAGTCAAAAGGTCTAAAACGAACCTGCCTCTCCATTGCATACAGTTCTGCATGAGCAAATTTCTGCACAGAAAAACAACTGTGGAAGGAACATGCCAGTAGGTAAACAAGATCAATCCACCCCCAGGCTGTTTCTCTGCATTGAAGCTATATTTCAAATGAATCCGGTCATCTCAAAACAGTTTGGAATATCTGACATTCATAATTCTGCTCCCTTCCATCAAAGCAGGCATTTCAACTGTGTAAAATTTATATTCCGCTTACATTCAGAGCTATCCTATTACTGACGTGTCTCTGGGTGAAAGTTCTTATGGGAAGCAGCAAAAATTCATTAACTCACTGCCACTAGGCCAACATTAGGGGAAACTGGGCATCTTCAGGGAAAACGTTTTCTCCAGGAGAGATGAAAACCAAAATTCTCTTTCAAAAGGTCTATCAATTGTGTACATATACACACACACATACATGAAGAAGAGAAGAACAGAGGAAATAAAACCACAAAATATTCATTTTAGGGAACGTACCAACAGTAACACAAAAACTTTTATCCTAAAGCACTTAACTATGCAATACAGAGTATTAATCTATTAAAGGAGCTCAGGAGGGCTGAAGCAGACCAGACGGCCTGAAATGTAAGAATTAGTACATTTCTTAACATCATCAGTTGCTTAATGTTGCATTGCCAGCATCACGTTTGTTTTGCTTATTATGGCTTTTCCACAGAGTACAGAGTCACAGCAGATTTTTGAGATCATAGGAGGGCATGCGAGCAAATGAGCCAGACAGGTAGCCTTATGATGTCTCCAGTATCTCTTGATCTTACACACTGACAGCATCTTCTGCTTTCTACTCACCGCTTGAAGAACAAACAGCACAGTGCTGATCAATGAGCAGTAATTAGTACAGGGTTGTCAACAAACTCAGAATGGAGTTTTACCTTCTGGATAATATAATCTATTAAGCAAGTGAAGCTGAATCTTACTTCCATGGATGTCAGTGAGTGCTTCCCCCACTGACTTCTTGCAGGAACAGATATGGTTCACTGAAGCTTCTCTGTTCACTCTGTGCATGCACCACACAGGAGGAAACAAATGCATTGGAGTGAGTTACTCAGGTTGAAGAGCATAAGATGTGTAAAGGGACATTACCAACATAAACACCACAGGCCAAACCCTCAACCAGAGCCCTGCCAGAAAGAGGCAGGCAGAGGCCAGCAAAGGATTCTGTCCTCTTTATGTTCATCTTATGCTTTGTACCTGCTCTTTCATTTTTCAATTGCTCTAAAATCACTGTAGCTAAATGAAATTTTAAAACCATGCAGTTTATACTGTATAAGATACGCTGTTAAGTCAACATTCCTTAAGATGTCCTCAGTATCAATTTCCCTCTCAAAAGCATGAATCAGTGCTTGTGCACATCAGACAGCTACCCCAGATTGCTTCTTCCTCTCCTGTCCAAGCTCTGACAACAGTGAGAGTGCCCAAACTCTGTCTGCAACATGGAACATGCCAAAGACGTGATGGCCTGCAGTGATCCCACACTAACTCCTTGGTGGAACATCTTTATTTGTGCAATCACTCGATCCTTTACAACAATTTATACTTCATGTACTGTTGGGAACTGAAGTTTTAATTGTGTCTAAAAGTCCAACTCCTACATAGTGTTGTGTGGAACAGACCATGACTTGACTGGAGACTTAAATCACATGGAGGCTTAGATGATGTATTGAAATGTATTCCCCATGCTTTTATCTCAGCTTGGATAATGAAACTAAGCTGTTTAGCTTCATTACCCAAGAAATACCCTTAAGAAACAGTTGTGCCGTATTACAGGGTGAAGAGTTGACTCCCATTTTAACACTCTTTATCTGCTCTGACCTGTGCCATCTTCTCTGAGCCTATACTAAGTTGGAGAGCTCTGCAGTGGAGGAATCATGCCTTCCTGGTATCTGTCCTACAGCACACTGGATATTCCAGCATAAACAGCAAATTATAGTAATTCACCAGTATCAAATTTTATGTTTCCAGTTTTCTATGTTGCAGCATGCAGAAATGCTTTCCACCCTGCCACTTTTTTAAAAAATCAAAACTAAAACACCTTTGCAAAATAAAGGCACACAAAAGCACAAGCATATTTATTTCTCTTAAAACCAAAACACTGGGAATAAATCTTTAGCCTACAAAAAGTGCAGTTTATTTCAGAGGCATACTGTGACCAGAAGTGAGCTAAGGGCAGTTATACCACAACAGGTCTGAACCCTCAAGAGAAAACCCCTAAGTTTATTTCACTGCTAGTTTCATAGTCTTTAACTCACTGTTCTCTTGTGATAAGCCCAAGTAGATGACTCCCATCAATTGTACAAGGAGCATTAAGTTTTCTACAAAAGGTCTTAAAATGAACAGAGGTACTGTCACCTTGCCTTCTTTTTTCCTTAGCTCAGCACACATCAGTCATATGAAAGCAATTTAAGACAGATAAACCCCCATAAGGAACTGACTGATATTTTCTTTATCTGATACATATAACAGGTTTTACTTTTTACTGATAAGAGTGTCACCAGACTTATAGCTGCGCACAGACCAACCAAACAAAAACTAAGCATCAGCTAGTAGACAGAAACAGGCAAACCAGAAATGAGCTCTCAAAATTCCCCATGCTGTCACACTTAATGTAGAATGGACAAACCTGAGCATCTTAATTACTGAGGGAGTGCAAGACTTTGGGGTATGCTTAGCTTTTCACAGGCTTCAGCCCTTTCTTCTTGTCTCATCAATCCTTTGACAAGCAGATGAAGGTGGGTTTCTACCTTAGATAGAGGAAGATGTTAATGTGTCACAAGGTGCCCAAGGGGTGAGGTTGCAGTGCATCACTGAGCATGGCTCCTGAGCAGCATATCAGTGCAGCAGACAAAGAGGTAACCTTATCATATATGCTGAGTGGCTGCAATTCATCTCAATCCTAATGCAAGCTTGTCAGCTTCAAAACACTAAATTCTCCCATTACTTCTGCTTAAGTCACATAGAACAGCTTACTTCATTGCATCATTTGTTTAGGGAAGGAATAAATGTGATGTCCATTGTTTAAAATGCAGTAAAAGCAAAATGCAAGATGCAACTTCAGCCATTCAACAATTACGTGAGCTTGTAGGAGAGAGCTCACTTTTTACACCTACTGATTGAATGACTTCACAAAAAATATTTACTAGGTAGGAATAGTTTTAAATTTAGTGCAAGGGCTTTCTGCTGGCCTGAGAGAACCTAGCGAGTAACTCTCTAACAATAAATCATGAACAAGCTGGACTTGATTGGTCTTTTAGTCCACAGATTATAGATTAGAAGTAGTTACGGATGTTCTGTGGTAAGTACAAAGCTGGATTAAAAAAAGCTCCAGAGTTTTATATATTGTAAAGCGACGAATGACTGGCAATAAGGAAAACTTGTGGGGAGGTGGTGGTGGTAGTTTTATACTTTCAGTACATTTCTGTCACCTATAAAAATACTCAACACTTGAAAAAGTTACAAGGTTCCCAGAAACCTTCTATACATGTCTATGGCATCTAAATCAAAAAGCATGTATCTTTAAGAAAAAAAAATAAATCAAGTATTACCCTTTCTCCAGCCCACAGAAATGAAGCTGCTGCCCACTGATGTAAATAATCATACATAAAAATATGATTCAAGTATTCTTTTCTGTAGATATAACAAATAGAAATATCTGATACAAAGTCTAATTTAGCCTGGAATTTATATATGAGGGAATTATAATAAAAGTTCCACAGTAATTGAGTAATAACATATGCAATTACCTCAACAAATAAATCAAGTCAGTAGGTGATACCATTAACATAAGGGTGTTCAATTTGGTGACCCCTGAGATATAGACTTGGCTTTCAAGTTTGGTGCTAAGTAACTGGGCTTCTCAGGGCACGTGAAACATGCCCGACCCTTTCATGCAGACGTTTGTCTATAATTGCATGCGGTTCACATACGACTTCAGAGATGTTGGCACATTTTATTGAGGGCATGGCCAATTAATTATGATTTACTATAAAACAGGCATAGCTCCATTTTTCTTGCCAGGTAACATTCTCTGTTCATACCTTAAGTGTTATACTTTATGCAGCAGACTGCTACACATAAATGTAATAATTTATGGATCATAGGTCCCTATGGATACATGGTGCACTGGATGCTGTCATTCTTTCAAACATCTATACATCTGCTACCGTACATCATGCTGTCATGTAATGGATTTAGGTAGTAAGAAGGACGGACATTTGGGGACCCCTATCATTCAAGTCAATTGGAAACTGGCAGGTGCAAATATATGCAAATTTTAACTTTAGAGGAATGGATACTAAAACACATGTATTTCATCACCTGTGCTTGCTGGCCAACTGAGGAACATTTTTAATAGGGGCTGGGACACAATACAAAGTTTGTCTACAAAGAAGTTCACGATACAGTCCTGATTTTATGCAGAGTGTATCACATCCCACAAGCTTAGCCTAAAGGTTTGTTTCTGTTCTGAAATAGCTTGGGTCTCCAGGACTCCTTAAACTTTTGCAATAAAGCAACTTGACCCAATGCTGCAACTTGATCAAACTATGTTAATTTATGAGGAAGGTGTCTTGTCATATAATGACATAAATTCATGACAGGACATGCCTTCATCACACATCAACACAACATGACAAGAAACTACAAACAGTGAGATGAAGTTACTCTGTGCAGTGCAACAAATACAATCATCTCTCGTGAAAAACCAAAGAGAGAAACTGTGAGTTATGTCAACTGCAGTGACAAAACAGCCTGTAGTACGAATCTCTTGGAGCTCAGCCAAAACAAACAACTAACAGAGACAAGATCACACACTTGGAGATGTGAGAGTGGTAAGCCGGTACTGCTTGGTGTGCTTCTCAGAAGCAGCCATTCTTTGCATGCATTTTTTTGGTGTTAATTTTTTTGCCATTGATACAGTGCTGAGGCCAAGTAAAATAACTCTGAATACTACACACCATAGAATTTAACTACTTAATGCCCTGCTTTATTCTATCTTCTTTTAAAACCAGTCCAATGCATCTTTAAACATGAACAGCCAACTTGTGCAAATAAGACATTTAAGTGGAGAACGGCAGCCCTCTGAAAACTTGGCCAAGCCTTGAACAAAAGCAGCTATTTAAAGAGCAAACACTGAAAAGTCTGTTAAATCATCTAATTTGTGTAACCTGAGCCACACCACGTGAGGTGTTTCCTCTCCACTGGCCAACTCTGACTGCCACAAGGGTGAAGAGAACAGGGTTCCTTAGAAATGTCAATCTCTATTTATCAAAGAGCTTTGTAAAATTACTAAAATAACATTTCGGCTACAGTGGCCACCCTCAGAAATTTGCCAAATGTTTCTGATAACTGAATAGGTACCTCAGTAGCGCCAGTATTCCAGGAATTTCCTACCATAAGTAGCAGGAAACAAAAGTCAATGCTCAAGCACTGCAACACCTAATGCCATACCGGTAATCTTACAATGTAGAGTACACTGCAGTGTCCTACACTGGCACAGTCAGCCCTCAGAAAGCATGATGCATTTGTCAGCTATGATATAAAATCAGAAGTTATTCCATCAGCAGCAGAATTGCTGAAGCCTAGTTTTATTTAAATTCCTGCTTTACATCTCTTAGACCTCCTTCTCTGGTTCCGGTGGGGTCTCACCACTGGCAGCACTGCAGTCTTCCCATTGCGGCTGCTGGGGCAGAATGGAGTAGGTCTGCAGGGGCAGAGTGTATGCACCCTCCCCTCTATATACACATGCATCCCTCCACCAGAACATCATTTAGGTCCTCTCATATCTTACTGATGAGAGATATGTGACTAATTTTTGCAGAACTTGGTGAAGTATCTCGTAGGGTCTTTTACCTCCTTCTGTTGAAATGGGCTATTTAAATTCAAAAACACAAAGTCTTTAGAGGAGCTACCTCCTTGAATTCACTCAACCTTTTTGAATTCAAAAGCATGAGTGCCTATATGTCACACCTTTAGGAATCCAAAACGGTTTCAGAGGAGAAAATTGGAGGAACACATCATGAGACCATTTTAGTGAAAACATGCACATAAATAGGTAAACTCTGGTTCCATTAGAGATGATGATAATTCTGCTACCATCACTAGTAAGGTCAGGGCTTCGTACTGACTTTTTTGGATTGAGATACTTAGCATGACAAACACCTACTTTCTATCCGTTCACCTTTGTACCACTTGTTCATTCAGTAACGCACCACTATGGTAAACCAAACATAAAGCTTGAGAATAGCATTGATTAGTTTTAGACTGACTTTAAATGTGCTCCCCAAATTTTCTCATTGAGCTGTTAACATCTACTGGAGCTGACCTCCTCTGTGCCAGCCATACAGCTCCAAGAGCTGCTCGTTGATAATTAAAAGTGACAGTGCTCCTTTTGGTTAAAATTAACAGAGGTGAAACATAACAGAAATTGCCTACTCAAGGAGTCACACCACTCTCCATTATCAGACTCTAAATTATTAACTCGCCTTAGTTTTATCATAATTAATTATTAAAATTCAGCTGCTTGTCAACATATTCATCACTGAACCGACAGATTAGCAGTGTCTCATGCTATATTGGCTGTGCTCTAAACAGTGACCTTTCAGCAGCATTTCATGTCTCAAAAGGATTCCCATAGTGGCAGATTTTACTCAGGATAATAAAATGAGAACAAACAGTCAGCACTACACTGAAAATTTAAGGCAAATCCTACCCTCCCTTTTATCCCAAACATCTGACTGAGTTACGGGGGGAAAACAAGAATCAAAGCTAGCTGGTATGTGTTCTGCAGCAAGAGGAGGAATTTTTTTACCTTTATCCCCTCAGTACTTTCCTTTAGACTGAAGATTTAAAAGGACTGTTCAGACACTATGTGCTGCTTTAACTGTAGCAAGGTTTGCCTCTACTGTCAAGAGTCTACAACTGAAAGTACTGATTTCAATGTGTTGTATTCCTTGCACTAAAGACAAAAGACTTTGTTATTTGAGGAATATTTTTTTATTCCCTTTTGAATAGCAACGACTACAATTCTATGCAGTGTCCTGCATATTTCACACTTATTGGAAAAGTCAGCTGAATACCACAGATTGCAGTCAACATCTTTCACAGATGCCAGTCTTTTTTTTTCCCTTTGAATGTTCTGAGCTTTGCAAGTCATTAGTCCATTAGCACAAAGTTAAAGTATGCCAATCAATGTCATTTAAAGCTGTAGGTCATCTCGGGTTTTCATAAACAATCTTAAGGCTAATGACAGCTATATACCCTTCTGCTCTCATTTTCATTTCATCTTGAGTTTTCTTTGAAACATTAGATTTGGCATTTGCAAAGGAATCAACCCACTGCAGGTGCTACATTTACCATGGTAAAAAAAAGAAAGAAATTAGGTTCTCAAATTCACTAGGAGACTTCAGGAAAATGCAGGATATTGTGACCTAGGTTTATTCTTAAACTTTCTAATATCCTTGGATTTACTATGATGATGTCAAAGACGCCATGCTGGAGAGAACTGTAAATGTTTGGCTTTAAACATTCTATTCAAAGGTTAGAAAAAGTCTTGAGCTCAAATTGCACAGCCAGGCAACAGTAAATTCAGGTCTGAGCCCCGGTCAAACCCCCTGCCCGCCTTAGGCATACCACTTAATCTCTCAAAATGTCTCCATTTCTCCCTCTAAATGAAAACAAACCAGATTGCCTGATACTTCTTCACCCTGTTTTGTTTTTTTTTCCTCAAGACAGCACACTGGTGCAGACCATTATAGTAAGCTGGCAGGGAGTTAAATGGCTCTTGTGCTCTCTCCATCAACCTACTGCTTTCCTACTACTACCTATGTGGAAAGGCCCGTTTGGGAAATAAACCTGCTGAAATCTGAAGCCCAGACCCAGAGTTTTCCATGAGGGATGAAAGGATCATTTGCAAAATCTCCTGTCATCCTTGAACTAGCAGTGTGTAGAGGAAAGAATATTCACTCCCCAGTCTATCAGACTTCAGGTAGCTGTGTGGGGATGCTGTAGAAAGGGTGGCTGGATTCCCTGCAGAAAGCAGGGTGTGGAGCACCCTGGCATAGGAACAGTCAGGCAACCCAGGGCTGGGTATCCAGAAAGACAGCTAAAGACAGCTGTACTACGTGGCAAGAAGGAATGAAGGGGGAAAGCTTTGCACCCTCTTCAATTCTGTTCAGCTATCAAAATAATTCTAGCTTCTAGTTTTCAAACTTAGTTTTATTTGAAGGTAAGCTGTTGTTATCTTGAGCACACTGCAAGACCCTGTGTAGGAATCAGGTACTCTGCTGGGTAATAACTCACCATCAGCAAAGCACTGCACTAACCCTGGGTAACTGCTTCCCCGAGCTGTAAATGTGTGGTTGGAAGTTGTCCACAGGCTGGCAAGATCAGTGGCGGACATGAGGATCCCCTGTAATGTTGGGTCTGAAGGACTTTGCAAGGACACCATGATTGGAATAAGGATTCGCCCAAACACTTGTCGCAAAGAATCATCATTGCATCTCAGCTTTGGCAAGGAAAGGATCCTTGGAAGATCCTTGGAGAAGGAAGGGATAGTGGGTGCCAATATGACATCTAGATTTTGTTTCATTCTTTATTAGGTTGCTTGGAAATTTTTAAACTTGCTCCTTTTGCTCCCTCCCAAAAGAAAATAGCCATAGTATCCACAATGAAAAGAACTTACTAAAATAAGCTTATATCTCTGAAGCTTTTGCCCGTTCTTTCTTCAGATTTAAGACTCAGAAATTAACCCAACAGCCAATAGTCAGGATACTCAGTGGGTGTTCTTCAGTAGAAACTGAAATTCACATCCCTAGTCTGACTTGACCCTGTTACGCCCAAGCACCCAAACCAATGGGTGCTTGCTACTCTTGAGCAGTTAACTATTCCATGAACAGCTTTGTAATTCTAAATGTCTTCTTTGATAGGTCTGTAGTTTCAAGCCCTATTAAATGCCCTAATCCCAGTTTTGCAACTGAAGAATGTCCCTGTGTATCCAGGAGTGTATCTATTTTTAAGAAATTTTAGAAAGGGAATCACTGGAGCAAAACCTGAAGGTTTATTGGAAAAACAAAGGCTTTTTTTTAATGTCCCAGTGGACATTAAGCTTAGAGATGGTCTGTCTAGATTCTCCACATTACTTCGGTAAAAGAACTGAGCAGGAAGGCAAAGCCATTTCTGCAACAGTCTTGCATGAGTCCAAGCCTCTCAATGTTCACAGCATCCAGAGGGTTATCCACTTCCTCAAGGAAGTAATATAACAGCTTTCAGCCTGGGAAGCTGTTACCATTCCATCTTTATCAGAGTAAGTGGGTCAAATAAGTGCCAGCATCCTTTCTAACATACACCAATTCTTCTGATAATTCTAACTACAGAAATAATTTTTAAACATCATGGATTTGCTTTGCCTAACGCTGCTCTCACCCCATCAAGCCACCTTAAGTAAAATAAGCATTGTTACTACAGATGAGTCAGCAGGCTGAGGAGTCATGCTGCTGTGCGGACTAAGCATGCACTAGGTTTAAACAGGGTTTGCAAGCAAACTGGCTAGCTAGAACTCTTTTGTTTCATTTAGTTTATTCCTTTTCTGCCTCCTTTTTCTTCACTTCCCTACCCCCACCAGTATAAGGAATAACTTTAAATTATCCTGCACCAAGAGAAGAAATAAATTGTCTATTCCTGATTACACTCTTTACAGACCCTGAAATAATCTCACTTCCCTACAATTTCGTAAGTCACCATTTGATCCCTCACCCCTTAGGAAAAACAAAGGTATTAAGTTTTGACTGGATAGATGAGCAAGAGCTACTATCAATTACAAGAGCTACAATTTCTTTTATTAACCCTGTAACAGCTCTCCCTTGTCTTTTATTAGGCCATTTAGAGAATGATGCGAAAGTAACAGCGAACTCTTTCCACCAGTGCTTTCCAACAGCATCTACCAGTCCAACTGGTAGCATTCTGATGACATTCATTAACAGCTAGGGCATTAAAGGCAAATGGAGGGGTTTGCTGAGAGCTCTGGCCTGGCTCTGCACACCTTTAGCCAGCAGCTGGGGATGGCTGCAGAAATGGGCACTCAAATCCTTCTTCAGCTGAGCCCCATCGCTAGGATCTGCACAGCATGACACCTGTTGTGATAACCCCAAATCAGACTCCAGCAGCCAGAAGGGGAAAGTTAGTCAATAATAAATACCACAGTGTAACATTCCCAAGCTCTCATGAGCATTTCCATGTTCAAACGTGGGAATCACATTCATATTAGTGGCTTTTTCATCCAAAACCCTTCTACACCTAATACAATAAAACCACTGCTAGCAGTCTCACCGAGACCTAAACCTGGCGTATATTGTCATCATCTGCTGGGACTGAGTTGTAGCAGCTGAAACTTCGGGTGACTCTTGTACAGGTAGTTCACATTTTCAGATCTGTGTTTCTTTCTTCCACCACACCATGCCCCAAAGATAAATACATCTGGCTATAAGTATTTTCCCCTCTGTGGGGAGCAGGATCACACTCTTGACCTCTCTAATATTCCCAAGGCCTCTTCAGCCTCCAGCAGACTCACTCATTCCTCATTCCCAGCTCATGCCTTTCAGAGCTCCTCCACAAACTATTTTCTCCACTGTTTGTGAAGGGTTAAGGTTAACCTTTTGGCAGGACTCCTTGCAGTGCCAAAGATGAAGAGCACTGATGAACAACAGGGAAGTTGGTTTCACTGTCATGAAAACCCCCAAGATTTTTTACCCGGCATCCACCACTAACCTACATTACAATAGTCATTTCATGTGCCATACTAGGCTTTGGTATTTATGGTATTTTGGTAGGCTTTTGGTATTTATCAGCAGGAACCCAATTCTCAGCCAGCTCTACCCTCCTCTCCAGCTCCCTATGTGGCCCCACACTCTACAGAGAGCAATTCCCTGATAATCAGAATCAAGCGCTGACATTACAAACCTTTTCATTACTTGTGGTGTATTGCTGGTTTGTAAGATATAGATTAAGCATAGAGTCATGCTGTGCCCCACATCAGGCTGGTGTTGTTACATGTTTATTAAGGAAGTGATTTAAAAGGGAGATCATGCAGTGAATTACCAGTCCTACACAACCTACTAAAAACTGGGTGAGGAAACAACATAATCACCATACATCAGCTTCCCATTACCTGATTTAGGGTAATTTGTATTCTCTGCCTCTGTGCAAACAGAACGTCACTTACTGCACTGTCAAACTTTATTTTAAGAGTTAAAAGGTGGGTTTATTATTCATAATGCTAACGATCAGGACTAACTAAAATGTTCCATATGCCAGAAATCAAAACCTGTTACCATGGAATTGGTTACAGGAGATTTAAAGCAAATTAAAGCTCTGACAACATTAGTCATTGTGCAACTCTTCTTTCTTACGCTTTCCCAGTCTAAAACTAATTCTATGCATCTGCTCCTGCAGGCTGTTTTTGTATTTCAAAAGCATATTGAAAGATAGAAAAGTTAATTATTTCTCCGGGCTAGGACAGCACGTGTGAGAGATGGCAAGCACGTGAGGTGGCAAGTGCATGCTGGTGTGTGCTCTAGAGAGAGTCAGATGGCCCTGGGTTTGTCCTTTTTTCCTTGTTTTTGGTAGGACACCTGCCAACAGCCATAAGCAACTGCCACCCAGGGCTCTTGTGGCTCTCTGATTCCAGACCTCTGGTCAGAAAGTGTTTTGAAGGGCAGTAAACCACTCAGCCCTGGTCTCCCCTTCATAAATAATTCCTCTTGGCCATTGAGGAAGACTAGAGCTGGCTTTCAGCTTCATTATGGTTACTTGAGAGCACTCACTCCAGTCCAGCATCTTTGCAGACAGCCTATTCCTCTGTGGGAAATCCTAGTGGGCTATGGGGAGTGGTGAAAGAGAGCCGTCAGCAGTGACTATTCGCCTAGCTGGAAGCCATACTCTTGTGCACTTTTCATGCAATCAATCATGAAGGAAAGGTCAACAGACAGCTTTCAAATAACCGATCCATTTAACTACTGACATTGATCTGGGCCAGAGAAGTGGAGCTGGTGGGGGGGAGGGAGAAAGGGAGGGTTCACTGGTCAATCAGGGGAAATCTAAACCCCTTTTAGCCTAATGGGAAGACTAAACACAGTCCTAAGCTTTCTGCTTTAAATCTCACAGCAACTTGCCTAAGGCATTACAGAACCTTTACATGGATGTCTTAAAAAGAAAAGGAAAAAAAGCTGCACAGTATTTTCCTTGTGGAAAATTAAATACCTAAACCAGAAGAGATCCATCTTTCACACCATAATGCAGTGCTGTACCACTGAGCATGATGGGTGTGACTGAGAAAGAACAGGGAAAGCCCCCGGCATGATCCCAGGGCGGACAAAACCAGTTGTTTTGCTTTGGTTACAGTTTGGAAGATGTTCTTCTTCCCATCCTAAGCGCATCCTCCAGTGCAACCAAAGCATCCTGTCACCAGCCATTCTGGAGACCAACTAATTGCCTTCTAACTAAAAGAAACCAAAACCTCCCAAACCCACAATTGCCAGCTTAGAGCTTTCCAATCCTGAACCCTCTTCTGAAGAGGCAACATCTCACAAAAAATCTCACAGGAGCAAAGCAGAACAATACGTCACTGGTCATTCAATACCCAGGCTCAGTTCCAGGTAACTTAGGTCCATAATCTATCAATAGAGTCCTACAGACACCAAGCAACACTTTTATCAGGGTGGATTTTACTCTTATATGACACTGACCATAACACTGAGTGCGTAGCACACTCAGGAGAAAAAGAGCAGGTACAAAAAGAGAAAGGTTTGCTGTTCTCACTTAAGGCTGTCATTCCAGAAGGATGGCTAGTCTCAGATCCCAAGCTGTGCTCCCAGAACTGTTTCCACACTACTTTCCATGAACTGCAGCATCTGCATAAAGGACACATACATTTCACCAGCACCTACAGCCACTAGGCAGGGCCTTTTGGTGACAATAAACTGGCATTTATCTAAACCAAGGCTTTAACAACTGAACGCAGTCTCTTGACAGATCAAGCACTTTATTTCACTGTACTTCAAATCCCCACCAGTAAAGTAAAAAGACTATCACTTCCTTACCTCTCAGGCATGTAATAGGATAAATATATGTATTATGATATGCTCTGTGATAATGATAATGAAGCATAAAAGACAGAGAGCCTGACCAAAAGATAACTGAAATCAATGGAAGGATTCCCTCTGTATTAATTTGGCTTTGGCTACAGTCTCCATTTAAAGGGAACAAGGCACACAAGGGTTTCTCAGTCCCTAAGCTGGAGGTATAGAACAATTCCCTGAATCCCACAGGAGCTATTTCTCAATCAAGCGTGGTAAGAAAGGAATCTCTGCATGAGACATTACGGCAAAAAAAAAAAAAATGAAATTCTGTGCATGTTTATGTATGTGTGTCAGGGGAAATGATATTAAATTCAAGAGGAAAAAATAGAATTAGATATCAAAAACAGGATTAAACCATAAAAATCTCTCCACTATGAAGAATCCAGTTTGCAAGATAATCTTTCCTATAAAAGGCAGAATATTAAAGTAAATAACTCAGAAAAGCCCAGGAGAATCTGTGCTTTCAGTAACCAGCCAGATGGAGAATGCAATATAGGCAAGAGCAGTGCATGCCACGCTTCGTATAGCTAAGAAAAAGGAAAGGAAAAGAAAAGAAAAGAAAAGAAAAGAAAAGAAAAGAAAAGAAAAGAAAAGAAAAGAAAAGAAAAGAAAAGAAAAGAAAAGAAAAGAAAAGAAAAGAAAAGAAAAGAAAAGAAAAGAAAAGAAAAGAAAAGAAAAGAAAAGAAAAGAAAAGAAAAGAAAAGAAAAGAAAAGAAAAGAAAAGAAAAGAAAAGAAAAGAAAAGAAAAGAAAAGAAAAGAAAAGAAAAGAAAAGAAAAGAAAAGAAAAGAAAAGAAAAGAAAAGAAAAGAAAAGAAAAGAAAAGAAAAGAAAAGAAAAGAAAAGAAAAGAAAAGAAAAGAAAAGAAAAGAAAAGAAAAGAAAAGAAAAGAAAAGAAAAGAAAAGAAAAGAAAAGAAAAGAAAAAAAAGGAAAGGAAAAGAAAAGAAAAGAAAAGAAAAGAAAAGAAAAGAAAAGAAAAGAAAAGAAAAGAAAAGAAAAGAAAAGAAAAGAAAAGAAAAAGGAAAAGAAAAAAAAAGGGGGGGATACTTCTGGGGACTGTTATTGCTCTTTGTGGCTTTCCCAATCATTTCTTTGTCCTGCTCCTCTCCATGTGCATCAACACCACTATTAGTAAAGTCAGGCATGAGCACTGAAAAGTGTGATTTTGTTGCTGCGCTAATTACACATTTCGTGCCTTTTGCCACGTCACAGAGAGGCTCCAGTTCTTCATTCCAACTCTATGCCATGCTGCAATCTGTAAATACATTTCTTGGCCCAGAGCAAGGAAGCCAACTGAAAGGTACACATCAATCTGAATATGCTTTTCAGTCTTCATTTTGTCCAAACAGAGAAGGCTGTTATTTTGTCCTTTTCTTGGGGAGGCTACACAGACAGGCTAGAAATGCTGACAGACTCTTTAAGGGAAAAGCCCGTGCTCATAATAGTCTGCAACCAGTAAGGCCATAGTTCTGCCCAATCTCCCCATAACCCTTCCCGTCTCCACCCAACCATCACACCATGAATTTACCAATGGAAATCACCTTCATTTCTGAAAATCCAACACAGTACACACTCCAAAAAATTAACTCCACATATTCAGCTTTCAAAAGTAGCCCCTAGATCTATGGTGGCTTAGTCAGTCTTTCAGGAAAGAGTAAAAGCACCCAGGTCTTTTTAAATTATGCTGGAATATGATGCCAGTCCTCGTAAATACACAAGCAATGGATTGTATCTACTAAATTGTTGTGTTATTTTAGAAATACATTTATTCTATCATATTTAAATTCTCATTTCTCTTGTTTTGTTTTTTGTTGGTTGGTTTTTTGTTTGGTTTTTTTTTTTTTTAGATTTATAATGAAAATAAAACCCTTTGTGGTAAGCTGAGGTTCTGAGGCTTAATTAAACCTACAGGCTGCAGAAATACAGACAAAAAGTGGTCTTAACTGAAAACCACAGAGAAAAGAATACAAAAGGAATCACAAATCCACAGTACAAACTATCTAAAGCACACATGGGCCAACCTAAGATGGAAAAACCTAACAAACAAACAAACAAAATTTAGCATATTAATCTTAAACTGACTTTGTTTTCTAAATACCCGTGGGAATCTAGACTTGATATCTAAATGCCATCCAGAGGGACCTTGACACGCTTGTGAGGTTGGCTGATGCCAACCTCATGAAGTTTAACCATGCCAAGTGCAAAGGCCTACACCTGGGTCAGAGCAATCCCAGGCACAGCTACAGGTTGGGCAAAGAGGAGATTGAGAGCAGCCCTGCAGAGAAGGACTTGGGGGCAGTGGTCGATGAGAAAATGAANGAGCAATCCCAGGCACAGCTACAGGTTGGGCAAAGAGGAGATTCAGAGCAGCCCTGCAGAGAAGGACTTGGGGGCAGTGGTCGATGAGAAAATGAACATGAGCCGACTGCAGTGTGCACTCGCAGCCCAGAAAGCCAACCATATCCTGGGCTGCATCAAAAGGAGTGTGACCAGCAGGTCAAAGGAGGTAATCCTGCCCCTCTACCCTGCTCTTGTGAGACTTCACTTGGAGTATTGTGTGCAGTTCTGGTGTCCTCAACATAAAAAGGACATGGAGCTGTTGGAACAAGTCCAGAGGAGGGCCACGAGGATGATCAGGGGACTGGAGCATCTCCCATACAAAGACAGGCTGAGAAGAGAAGGCTTCATTGAGACCTCATAGCAGCCTTCCAGTATCTGAAGGGGCCTATAGGGATGATGAGGTGGGACTCTTCATTAGGGACTGTAGTGACAGGACAAGGGGTAACGGGTTAAAACTTAAACAGGGGAAGTTTAGATTGGATATAAGGAAGAAGTTCTTTAGTGCTAAGGTGGTGAGGCACTGGAATGGGTTGCCCAAGGAAGTTGTGAGTGCTCCATCCCTGGCAGTGTTCAAGGCCAGGTTGAGCCTTGGGTGGCATGGTTTAGTGTGAGGTGTCCCTGCTTATGGCAGGGGGGTTGGAACTAGATGATCTTAAGGTCCTTTCCAACCCTAACTATTCTAAGATTCTATGATTCTAAGACCACAATGTCAGCTATCTGCAGTCAGCTTGCATCCAACCTTTTCGAAAAAGCCCCACTAGAAACAGTGGTCTAATTCTGCATCTCCTTCCATCTTGTGTTTATTACATATATGTACATGTGTACAGTTAGTGTGAGCTGATCTTGAGCATCACAGCGCAAGTGCCAGCAGAAACTCCCACTGATCTATAGGATGACTAAGACAAGAATTATTCAGCTCTGTCAGGAGGTTTTATCATCAGATTTATCTAAACAATGATAATACCTGCTACATTATCCCACAGGAGCTGAATTCTGTTTTATCAAACAGTTTGAGGTTGCTTCTTTTTGGCTGATGTGTTACACTTCGGGAAAGACAGAGACAGGGAGACTGGTATAGGAATCAAAAAGTAAACAGAAGTATAAATGTGTTCAAAATAAACAAACAACCAAATAGGCATGTACCTTAATGATATATACCCATGTTTTTCTTAAAACATAGTTCAAAAAAACATACATTTAATGTGAAAAACAGAAATCAAGCTTTACCAATCCACAGCTCTTCAGCTGGATAAACAACTTGCCCTTATTTTGTTTAAGAAGAGCTATTACATGTTTTTCCTGAAGCTATTATTCTGCTAGGTGCATGCTGTAATTTACAAGTCTCTCCAAAAATGTCCCTTTAATGAAATGAATAGGAAATTAATGCTGTCAGGTAGAAAGCTTTTAGCTAATAGTTTCTAACACTTCTCTCTTTGAGAAACTGGAGAGCAATTTTCGTTTACCAGCTATCTAAAGGTGAAAACAATGCTTTACTGATAGCACCTTGATCATCTTGTCTGCAGTTGTCAGACATTTTTGGTTTGGGGCTAGCAAACAGCAATCCCTTAAGTGTGCCCCATAACACTGCCATGCAGTATATGCCTGGACACAAAGCAACAAAAATTCTAGAAAACATCATTCCACTTGAGGCACAAATGGGTCTAAGATGCATTCCTATTCCTCATAGGATCAAGAGAAGTTGGGCTTAAAACTCCCACTGGCTCCTATGCATTGATGGAGATGTTAGATAAGAACATGGCAAGATCAAAACACACATTTGTCACAGAATAGTGGAAGGGTCTATCCAGACTGAGACCCAGAACAGCAGGAATGTTGCACAGAAATAGCAAGATTAGCAAAATAATGTCTTTACATTGGTCCAAAGCAATGACATGGAATAAAACGGTGAAACAGATTTAAAGAGCTGAAAAAAATTCTAATTGAATAACTGAAATTTCTGAAAATTCTAACTGAATAACTGAAAAACCAGCATTATGAGCAATTTAACACGTCCTAGTCTCACCCTGTTTTCTTATTCAGAAGAGATAAAAGTACTCAATTTGCTGAAGGACTCAAGTACCTACCTCTCCTAACATGACTGCAGCTAGCTCATGGACTAGTGAATGGGGTCTCATGGCCATAGCAAGACACCATCAGTTTATTCTGGGAATCCCAAAACTACATCTCAGAGTGGTGGCTGTAGCAGTGGGAGTGAGAGAGCGAGGTGATCATCAAGAATGGGATCAGGTTCCAAGGCAGAAGTGTGCAAGTGATTCAGAGATGCAACATCTGCTGCTGTCGAACCAGCAGCATATCACAGAGCCACATCATAGCATCTGCTCCCTTTTCTTACTGTGGAAATGTGGGATACCAGCTGGCAAGCACACTGAGAACCCAGCGTTTACCTTACACTGATGTCATATTAATGGAGCCATTTCAAGTGTGACAATACCCTGACTGGGACCAGTGCTGTCCCTGTCTGTCTGAGAAGGACAGGGCACTGCCGGCCAGCTGAACCCACACCAGTGTTCTATGGTGCTCAGGCATGACCAGTAATGCTGAACCTGGAGTCTCTGAGATGGAGACAAAAGCCACGTTTCTCCCATTAGGAAAAACCAGGTAGGGCAGGACACAGAGAGTACTGGCTGAGCTTTTCTCCTGTTAATTCTTCTCTCAGGAGCCCTACTTTGAAGCGCTTTTGAATTACATGCCTGACTCTCGCTTTGAACACACTCTCAAAGTGATGAATGTTTCCTTAACTGACTTTTTATTTTGAAATACATTATTATATGGCCTTCTAGAGAAATGGAGTTGTCAACCATGTGAATGACAACCCCTGGCAGAAAACCAGCTCACAAACCCCCTCTTCCCACTATCACTTGCACAAACCTTAAAGCTGAAACAAAAGCTACTAATTAATCATTGCTCACACAGCATCTAATAGAAAAGGGCTCCAGCAGATGTAGAAATAAATAGACTATTGGTATTTTTTTTTGTCCTTGGGAAACAGCCAAACATTTTAAAGAAAATGAGAGACTAAATTCTGTTGAAGACGGGCCAAGCTCACAACCAGGGCTGGCTTTTCCCAGTTTAAGGCTTGCCACAACTTCTCAAATACAGTATTTGTTACCCATCTGAAAAGAAAGACAAACTTAGAAGTGAAAAATTTCCTACATTGTGTTATCCATTATGAACTCTTTAATTATATTAATAAACAATCTATTAGAGAGGTTAAATATTAACTTGACTTTTTGGTCAAGAAGTAAGAAACTTCTGAGACCTAAGAGAGGATGCAAAGATTAATGTTACAGGGGGCATTTTATCAGAAATAAGGAGAGCTCTGATGCAAAGCAGCAGGCAGTCATTGCAGGCAGCATATATCATTGCTAGGATACCCACAGACCAGCTATCACGCTTATGGGATTGTTTCACATCAAGGAAAAAAAAAAAGGTGTGGGGGCAAAGACCAGACCCCAGGCCTTGGATCTCTGTGCTCAGAGCCATAATTAGGGGAACTCAGGTCACACTTCCTTTCTTTCTTGCTATCACTTTGGACCAAAGGATCTGTCCTTCTGCTCTTCATTTCAGCACACTTCACAAAAGAGACCCCAGGGGGCAAGGGATGGTTTCTCACAAACCAGCCTTATCTTTGCAATCACAGCTGTCTCCTGGAAGAGGCAGATTTTGCAAGGAGAGGAAGTACTGGAAGCTGAATTCCCTGGCAGTGCTCAGATCATTAAAATTCCCATTAAAAGGAATCCCACACTTTTCCCAAAACTGGAAGAAAAAAACACAGGCATCCTGACCAGTTCCTGGAAAGGCAGCAACCATTCCCAATTATTTTCCTGGGTCACAAGGATGCTTAAGTTGTACAGGCTGCCTGCCCTCACCTGAGCAGTCTGACTGGGGCCAGCAGAACAACTCTCTTGCGGCAGGGCTGAACCTTCTACATGCAGAGTGCTGTGAATATGACACCATCATCATATGGTTTCTGCTTCTGCTTTGTATCTTGCTGAAGTACCAGAACCACAGCACTGGAAGATCTTTTCTTCCAACAGGACAACAACTGAGTTCAGGGGGAAGGACAAGTCTGCACAAGGACCTACTTGCTGGTATGAAATACTCAGGTCCACTGAAACCAGTGTCACCAGAGTTCGACAATGATCTGGTGGAAGGGAAATGACACTCCTTGAAACAGTAGCTGCAAGAAAAAATGAACGCTTCCATCTTCATGTTGTACTTTTAAGAGCACAGAATTAACTTGCAATTTCAGTGTAAAAGTGATTTTCTCCTTTACCTTACAAGTCTGTATAAAATCACTACAGAAGCACACTATGCCCACCGAACCCAGTCTACCCCCTTTAAATATATTTCACCCCCTCTTACCTGCTTGTTTCAGTGTTTTCAGAATCCCCTCCTTGTTCATAACAAACATGTCACCCTCTTTATCTCACTGCAACTCAAACATTGGTTTTAATAGCTTTGCTCTACAACTTATTCCATATGTTTGCTTCCCTCTGAGTAGAACAGTTCTGCCTGATTTCCCTTTCACTCTTAATTTCCTAATAATTAGACTGATGGCACAGCTCACTCTTTTATATAGAAAAAAAACCCAACAGACAACACACACACAATTCCATCCAATTAAATTACTAGTGGTCTACTTTATTGTTATGATTTTCAGCCTCTATTTTGTTAATGCTCTTATTAGGTCATATTAAATTGCTCTCTACACAGAGAGATAAATGGTTTCTTTATTTTTGTCTCATTAAAAAAATCAAATTGCAAAAAGCAGATGTCCCTGGCCATCCACTCCTCCAGCCTCTGAGTGCAGGACAACTGCAATCAATTCTAAAAGAAATAGAAATCAAAAAATTACTCACGCAAATCTGAACCCCTTACTGTCCATGAGGTCTAGTTTACAGCCTTCAATAATAACACCAGTTCATGGACACATACTATTATATTTTACTGATGAAGCCTGTAAATACCTGTATGCCTAACGTTTTTTAAGGGTGTTTTGCTGCAATGGAAATGAAATTCTGGCTCATTCTGAATGAAGAACACCAAAGTCAAGATGCGGTCTTGTTAGTGTGATTTAGTCTTACTATTTAGACCCGCTTTTTCTGTGATGATATTGCATCTTGCATTAAGCCGCATTTCCTACCCATTTACCTCTTTGTCCTTGGAAGCTAAGCTCAAAACACAGCAATTCAATGAAGGACATGGCCTGTAAGACCAAAATCCCACCAATTCTTTCATTACACTGGTAGTTTCAAACAACAACTACAGCGAATCCTACTGTACCCACCGTTTATGTGTGTTCCCAAACAGACCTCTTAAAACTAACCACACTAGCTTTCCGAATTAGCATTTTTCAAAGCAATACGCACACCCAGTGCTACATTTGAGCCCATGATCACAGTATGCCACCTGTGCAACTCAGAATAGATCAAGGGGAGCTCGTAACTGCTCATAACCTATGATTCCACTCCAAGAAGATGGGGAAGCTGCCCACATGGCTAAACTCACAGAGCTCTCTCAATGGCTTGAGTAAAAAGGACTTTCCTTTTACCATTCTTCCAGCTTCCTTTAGATAAACAACATTTTTCAGCTGTAATACTCTCCATCAAACCCTCCAAAAGAATTCCCTACGAAATCCCCCCCAGCAACCAAAGCCCGCAGTTGCTCTATTCTTCATTCTTTTATAGAGGAAAAAGAGGAGTCTTCTGTTGTTCACAGCTTTCCTGATCTCCAGAAGACTGACTGCACTTATTTCCTTTCAGACTGGTATAAAAGTATATCCAGAACAATCTCATCAGTTTATTGTCAACTTACCATTAAAAACTTAGCAGTCTCTGTGTTCTTGAAAAAGGCATGTATGCAGATGTGGAAATGGGACACGTGCACACACAGGGCCCAGAAGTACTTTACTACCTACAAAACACGAGTAAGCACCTACAGGCTCTACATGCTTAAGCCAAGCTTATGGAGTACAGCAGCACTGGCATCAATAGCAGCTCCATGAGCTGTTCTGAACCCAGCTGGCAGAGCCACAGGATGATGCTCACAGCTCAGGCAGGGAGGGGGCTGCAAGTCCCCCTTCCCATGGTGCTGATGCCAGAGACCTTGTGCCACAGGGCCACTGCCTCACCAACCAGTGGGCAACCCCTCCTTATGCTAATTATTATCAGCAACTCTATTGCAAGACTGCTTGAATTAGGACCCCTCTGAGCTAGAAATGGAGAAACCCACCACTACCCCCTTTCCATTCCTCTCTTTCCAAAGCATCAGCTACCTTATTCCTTTCAGGTTCAGTTGAAAGAAAAGAGTTGGTAGTAGTTTTGGAGTACTTTTTTTTTTTTGTCTTCTCACCTTATTTGTTCTCAGATTAGCAAATAAACACATTTTGCATGACATTTCAGTAATTAATGAGAATCCTTTTCATGATTTGGCTTTAGTTCAGCCTTCCAAACTTGGTATGAAGCGTCTGGGGGGAGATTTACACTGGGTTTTGCTTCCCCCCCCC
>NDXB01007712.1:14896-27110 GCA_002631895.1 Agapornis roseicollis | reverse complement strand
TTGCCCCCCCCCCCCCCCCCCCCCAGTGTATAGATTGCTTCCAGAAAACAGGCTCCCTGGCACAAAACTGTTTGCCATAGCCTCTCACTCTAAAAACAGAAGGAAAAGAACTGTCACACACATGTGTCGTTACATGACTTGTCATCCCTCCACCTCTCCCATTCTCAAGTTTGCACAAAGCTATCCCTGCTTGTGCCTGGCCACAGATCCATCATGCCAAACGTTTCTATTGTTGTGGGCTGAAAAGCATCTTTGCAAAGCTCATTTTGTTAATGGTGCTGCAGAAAGGCCAGAACACACGTCAAGCACTGTCAGCCCCTCTGCCTTTTGAGATATGCTTTTGCACAGGACATCTTTCAAAACAATAAATCTTGAATATTTAAGAGTCAGCAGCAGGGTAAGAAAACACAAGCTTTGCCATAGTGAGTGGTAAGTGTAAGGACTTCCTTATTCTTTCTTGAACTTGCAGTATTGAACTTGAGTGGTTTAGAAAAAACAGGGGACACAGGTGTTGCCAAAAGTCAGTGATGGAGTTACTGAAATTTAACTCTGAATCATTTGTTGACCTCAACCTCCCCCCCCAGCCAACTGCTGTGGGCCCAGGGAGCACTGCAGGCCCATACACAGGCTGGGGGAAGTGGGCAAACAAGAAGCTGATTCAGAGGAACTGGAAGGGATCCTAGAAAAACAAATGGTAGAAAGGCTTCAGCCACTGAGCCAGGACATCAGTGAGCCTCTCAAAGAGTGCACTGGTACAGCTGGCTCCCAGCAAACGCTATCGGTGAACTGCAGGGCATTCTCTTTCATGGCTTTTCCAGTGAGCAAAGCACCCACACAGCAGTGAAACATCAGGCTGCCTGGCTGCTAGGCTCATTCACCAGGATTTCACGTTTTGGGTATACTCATGGGAAAGCATTTACTCGTCTTGCTTTATAGGAAGTGAAGCAGCCCCACTGCCTCAAGAATAATTTATTGTCATTAATAATAATACACTGATATAGAACTTTTCATCCCAAAGGATCAGAAAAGCAATTTACAATCTCAAAGCAATTTTCAGAGTGGAACAGTTTGTGCTTTAAGGCACACACAATGGTGGCACTTGAATGTGCCTGGCTGTGCCCACTTCAGTGCTGTGCACAGAGGTGAGTCCTGCTGACATCCCCCCTTGGCACCTTAGGGAGAAGAAAAGGGTAGCAGTGGGTGAACTAAATGCACCAGGGGATGCAAAGCCATCTAGTCTACTTAATTCAATGGGATGAAGCCATTACAGCCATGTTTCCCCTTCCTCTAGGTAGGGAAACCCTCCATGAATGAATTGGTGCAAAAGGGAGCAGCAATGGACAAACTAATGAAGGTTTCAGAAAGGAAAAAAGGGTGAGAGCAGACCAGAGAGAGACCAGCAGTTTCTGCACTCATGCTTTCTTTGCTGCACAAACCTGAAATGCAGTGCTTGCTGAACGTCAGTAGTTAAAACATCAGTATGCCCTTGCAGCTTTTGCATCTCTCAGGCTGAAAAACTCCCAAAGCCCAGGCAGCAATAAGGACTACTTTTTGGTTGCGATTTCACATTGCAAGCTGGGTGCCAAATCTCTCTCCTACTGCAAACCCTGACTTCAAAAAAATTAGCCAAAAGTTGAGAAAAAATAAAGCTGCACAAATATTAGCAAACTTGTACATGTCTTTGCTCTGTATACCTCCTAGATCTTCCTTCCCTTAGCACTTAATACATAAGCTGGAGAGATAAAAATCTAACTTGTGCTTAATGACCACACAGAGGAAAAGGCAATACATACAGAATTTTTCACCATACACCACTAATTCCAATCTAGCCTACTTTAGTGATGACTCAGATGCATTAGTGTCTACTGTTGCTTGGTGGCTTACACGTAAAATGATTTTTCCATCTCAGATGAGTTTTTTGTGCATGCTTGTTTCCAGCTTATACAGAGCTTGCAAAATCTCCAGCTGCAGCAAGGAGGGCAAGGATCAGAGAGAAGAGGTTCTCCCTTCCCAGTTGACCCAGCTGATCTGCACAGACCTGGACTGGAGGTGGGATCTCCATTCTTCTAGCATGACCCTCACGTACCTCTTCTTCCAATCTCCCTTTGAAGCTGTCTTTATTTCTTTTATTCACCTAATCCTATTCTTTGGCTTTCTACTTTTACAATTCAAGCATATTTTCAGGCATGTGATAACCTCCATTCCCCCTGCCCCCCCAGCTTTCCAGAAGAAAACAGCTTATCAATCAACTGTGTTAGCACTTCCCCTCATCATGAGCTACACACCTCTCTCCTCCGTGTCTCACTCCTTAGCTTGTTGGGAACACAGTTTGTACAGGAGCTCAGAAATTAAAACAGTCAAAACAATGTTAGAAGATGAGGTCAGGTGCAGAAATCTCCACTGCTACCCAACACAGCTAGTTTTCATTACCGTGAAGTAAAGTGCTGCTAAAAATAGGTCTGAGTACAAAGCACTGTCAGTACCAAGACTCCTATAACAGCTAAGGCTGGGAATTAGTTTAGGGAATTTCCCAATGCAGACAGAGCCTTAAAAACACAATTCTGTGATCTGAAAGAAAAATAAAAAAAAAAAAGAGAAGGAAAAAAGAAAAAGCAAGAGGCTATGTCAAATATTTATAGACCCATGCATCTGTTTACCTGGAGGGGAGGCAAGATAAACAAGTATGTCATATATCAGATTGTATTCTGGAATGGAAGAACCTATTGGTTTTGTATGCTATGCAGTTCACATCCATGAATTCTTTTATAAGACTACACTGAAATTTTCATTAAGCATTTGGGTATTTAAAGTATCATTTGTACACATTAAAATCAGTATTAACTTGCATTGTTCACTGGAATTCACTCTACTAGCATTATACAAAATGTTTCCAACCATAGTGAATGAGTGATGATGGTATAAACCAGTTTTGAGGGAATTGTGATTGCATTAAGTGCAGGGTTGTTATTTTAGCCTTAAACAATTGTAATAAGTTGCAATGATTTCAAATGTTGATGGCTGCTGACATATGATTTTACAAACACGCAGACAGAAATCAGGACAGCACAGACTATTACAGCTACAAATAAACTTTTAAGCAATTTAGGAATACATTAAAGGAAGACAGAACACTCAGAGGACCAAGCAGCTGACTCTCACAGCTTCTGATGAGCAGGTAATGACAGATAGTGCAGCATAGCAAAAGCACTCTTGCTGCCAGGCAGGGTGGGTCTGGAAAAGCCAACAGCTCCCTTACCTCCAAATCGTTGCAGATAAGACCTGCAAACCCAGGATCCAGCCTGCATTGCACAGCCACAAAACTTCAAGGGAACTTTTGGGTTTTGATCACCAGGTTCCATGGTGGTCAAAGCATTTCACCCCTGCCTTGCTGAGCCCTGTGCCTGCGTGGGTTTTGTCCCAAGACAGAACAGCAGTCAACTCAAGTGTCCCTAAAGCTCCTGATCACCGAGCCTTGCTCTGCTGGGTTTCATGTGATATTTAACATGAGTGCAAGCTGGGGCCTTCTCTGACAGAGGGACAGTGGTGCTTCCCCTGCCCTGTTGTGAAAAAGGGAGAATCAGCTGATTCCTCTAAGGATGCAAAGCTTTAAGCATTTGCTCAAGCATTAAAAGCATAACTATCACAGTAATATCACTACATGGTACCAATAACAAAACATTATTTTCCCTCCAGTAAGATGAAAATCAGTTGCTAGATTTATGCTTTCCTTGTTATTGTGTTCGTATACATGTTTCTATATATATAAATATACATATTTATTAATGTGTATAAAAAAAATCTTCAGGAACATCTGAAATGACCAGAAGAGATGAGTGCCTTTTTCTACACATTGACCAGGAACTGACACCTCACCCCTACCAGAGTCCACTCGGCACCTACCCTAAGCACCTTTTTCCGCTTCCGGGTCTTCCCTTCTGGGCTAGCATGTCAACAGGGAAGCTAAGTAACCTCTACCCAACACTCCCCTAAACTGTCCTTCTACATGGTCCTTTATGCCTTCTCACAGTACAAAAACAGCTCATAAAAGCTTTATTACTTTTGATTATGTCGCACTCTGTATGCTATACAAATATGTATTTTTGTTTGAAAAAAATAAATAAAAAGCAGATTTCTTGGGACTAGAGATTTTTATACTGGTTTATGGTATATGCTGCTGAGATGTATTGTCCATAAAACGAATGATAGGCTGTCTCACTTTGTTTTTAAATCTAGGCTTCTCTGAGTTTGTCCTCAAAGAAATAAATAAAACTCCCTCCCAAAATTATTAACAAATAATACATAGTGTGGACAGATCTTCAAATTGCTCTAAATTGCACGGTAACATTGATTTGAATGTGGTTAGAGCAATTATCACTGTAAGACCGGACTGAAATGAATATTTCAGGCAGTTCAGCAATACTGGTACAGGCTGTTTCCATTTGTTTATTTAATAGCCTAAGTTAAGTGTAAATTTGCAAATAATAAATGTGCTCATGACTATATTTATATACACATGCTTCTATCAAAACTTCTAACAAGGCCTGAAGCACAATAATAAACTGGCAACACAGCTGAATATTCAAGTCAATGTGTAAAAGCAGACATCTTCCCACCCTCATTCATGATTGCAGATACTTCCAGAGAAAGCAGAGCCAGGCAAGTGGAAAGAAAGAGAAGATTTGGGGGCCTATACAGACTATCTTGGGAACACCATACACCCTCCCTCTCCCCCATCAGTTTCCTTACAGTCTAGCACTGGTTCCAATAAGAGTAGCAGGGGTTGGCACTGGGGCAGCTAAAACACGCATTGTTCCACACTAAATATGGGCAGGATGAAAAAGACATTCATATATACACACTGTCCATACAGGTACAGCTTCAAAGGATCACTCTGATATTAGTTATACAGGAAAGTTCCTCAAAGACCTGTTACCTGTGCAAAAAAAGCTCCAAACATCTCAGACCACAACCCCCCAGCTGCACAGACAGGCAGTAAGCCCTGCAACCTTTGCAGTTAAGCAAAAATGTGTCTCATTTGTAGAAAATTAAATGAAAACATGCACTTAATCATAAGTGGACAAGAAGGGATGGTGTAGAACTCCCTCCTGCTCTGCCATCCCCAAACCCAGTGCATTAGTCAAGCAGTTGCATCCATGCTCACACATGTCTCTAGTCCCACGATTCTTTATGAGCTTTCTTATCTTTATGATTTCTCAACTCATAAAGAAAGGACCTGGAGTTATGGAGTTCTTATGGCTATGTCAGCACCTTGGCTTCTTTTAGAAAGTGACAAGTTTTACCATAGAATGTGAAATATAAAAGGAATACCACAGAATGAAATACAAAAGGAGTTTATCTCTAAGTTGTTCTAAGTTGCTGTTTAAAGACAACTAGAAATTCCAGTTAAGGCATGCGCAAAAATAACAATCAAAACTTCATTGCTCTTCTTGAGGTTTTTAAAACCTCTGATTCATGGGATGCAAAGGACGGGTAAGCAAGAGTTGTGATCTTCTTTTTTAACTGCTGTGGAATTAGCTTTGTGGGGATTTAGTGGCAGCATTACAATGCTTCAGATGCTTCTCAGCGGCACAACCGCCTGCAGTCCCCCCCACACACACCCCGAGCCATCCCAGACACCCCGATAGGACCCCGCTCCCCGGCAGTCCTCAGCCCGCTCCCAGGACCGGCCGCCAGAGGGAGCACGGCGCCGCCAGCGGCAGTGAGCGACCCCTGGGGTCGGGTTTCCCGGGAAGTTGCTTTGGAAACGCCGCCTTCGCTTCCTTCCTCCCGTTCCATTTACGTGGGCACTGTCGCGGCTGTGGGCACCCTGTTTTCTCTTCTGCCCTTCCCAGTGTGAAGACGTGGTGCGGCGGTGACTCACACCGGGCGATGATGACTCTTTGGGAAGGACGGTGAACTCCCGGGAATGCCTGCAGCGTGTCCTAGCTGTGATGTAACGGCCTCCCTCGCATTTCGATAACTGCACTTGTGTCTGCTCTGACGGAGAAGCACAGGACTGATATGTAAAGAAAAGCGTTGTGGTGGTAGTGTCGGGAACAATGAAGGTCTGTGCTCCTGTGCCCATTAGCTGAGTGATTCGGAGCTGCTGGAAAGATTTAGTCATTCCTGGGGGGGATGAAGGACATGGATACTCTGTCTGGGGATATTGATTGGGAAGGATGCAAACAGCAGTGAGGATACTTTTTCAGTGACACAGAAGTTAATGATTTAGTGCTTCATAGTAGAAAGGCTGCCTTGCCACCTTTGGTAATTGTTTGTATTGCAGATAGTGCCATGTGAAGTGACCTTGTCAAATTAGCAAAAGCCCAGAGCACCGTACAGCAGGTAACTTGCTGGCAAGTTACAGAGCTGAGTTTATTGACTAGAGTCTCTGCAAGAACACACACACACACTCCTGGTGTTTCACCCTTGCTGAACACAATTCCTAGGAGCTTTTTTAGGACAGAATTGCTCAGCACTGGATTTCTGTTCATCCCATCACTTCCTGAAAGATTCCTACTCTGGCTTTCCAACAGACAATGAAATTAAGCCCCACTCCCCTTCTTTTTCTCCACAAACACAGAGTACAAAGGCAAAATTAAGAGACAAAAAATTACAGCAGTCCTTGTCAAAACACAGGAGATGCCAGAGAAGGAAAACGGCCTAACAGCTGGGGAGCCACAACACTGTCACAGAGCAAGTTGCTCCCCAGTTTGCTTGCAAGCCAAAGCACAGCACAGCAAATGCAAACATGAACTGAGCTCTCAGGAAGAGTGAGAAATGGGCTCAGCTGCAGGATTATAGGCCTCCGGAGACTTTTAATGGGTGACAGAGACTGTCACCTGCAGGCTACTGTTTGGCTCAAATTCACACTGGCTAAAAGTTTTTACCAGATGACGACTTGCTGGTGGTTTCTGGAATAAGCTGGTGGCTCCCTATGTGTCCTAAACATTGCTCTTGCGATTCACAGTAATTTTGTTATTGTGGCTGGTTTATGCTTTCTTCTTACCTAACTTGGGATAGTGTGGGGTGGTTTTCTTTTACACAATCCATGCCCAGCTAGCAAATTCAAAAACATTGGTGTGGAGAGGACAGTTTTTAAAGCAGTGTCGTTTAATGCTACTTAATAGAGACAAAGGCCTGTGTATTTAAAAGCACAGCTCTTGATGCTGCTACAAGCAAATTTGCCACTGGATGTGTAACATTTCCCATTACATGGCAAAACTCTACACAAGGCAAAGCAAAACAGCTTTACAAGAAGTATGGCTGAGCATCTTCCCCCACACCTTGCAATGGGGTGGGGGAATAATTTGATATTGACATGTCCACAGGGGTTTGTAGCTTTTCCATTAAAGTGTTCAACTTGAACAACATATTTCATAGTCTCAATGTCCTTAACAGACTTTTGTGATGGAAGTGCCCTGTTCTTGAAACTAATGAACTGTTTAGATCAATTATATTCATTGTGTCCCAAAATATATGCGTACATCAGACCACATAGCTCCCCAGCACCACACCACCCTCTGAAATACAGTATTTTATAAGAGGTCAGGTAACAAGCTACAGTGGGACTCAAAAGTTTTTCCTAAACACTTCTAATTATTTGCACTTAACACACATAAGTGGTGTGACTCCAGTTTTGTTTTAGTGGCACTATAACTGTGCAAAACTGAAGTACCACTGGAGGTGAATCAGGCCCAAGACTTTTGAAGTCCCATCCTGGTTTCATGAGGGATTAATTAAGGTACCTCTGGAGGACTTGGGTACTCAATCTGTTCCTTTTTCTTAACTCTAATTAAAGAAGACCTTTAGCTAAAAGCACAACTTCTTTGATGTGGGTTAAACATATCCTCCTCCCTCCCCCTGCAAATATACAGTGTTAAGCATGTTAATCATACTGAACATTACCAATCTAAAGCAAAGTGACAGATGACTGCCACTGCCATTAAATGTTTATTGCATCCCTACCATGTAATGCAATTAGATGCAAAGAACAAGTAATGTGTATTGCTCTGGTGGGAGAATGGAGAAATTATTGGATTTTCTCTCTTAATCTATTTATATCTTGCAGTGGGGGCATTAGGTAGATTAAGCTAGGGACAGTGCCCCTGATCAGTATGCTAAGTAGTGTTTGTCACTCACTGCATAATACAGCAGTAACAGCTGTAAGTTCTGCTCACTACAATAACACTGAATCAGAAGGAATGTGGCTGAGTAAGTCTTCTGCTACCAAAGCAGTCTCTAAGTACCCATTCCTAAGTGCTTCTCTCAAATAAAGGACAAAATCCCCTAAAACCCAGTAATTTTTAAAATTACTAGCTCTGGTTATTTATTTGCTGCTATAGACTGGTGCTGTAAGAGTATCCACCTGTGTGCTTGTTGCTTTAATAAAATACCACTGTGCTCCCTCAGCAGTGCTTTATATGCAGGTAGTTCTTCAGTCTCTACAGAGGTTGAAAGCTTCAAAGCTTAATGGACTCAGCTTCACAGTAGCTTCTGTAGGTCAGCAACTTAAAAAGATCCTCATGTTAAAGTGGGGACATGGAGCCATTAGAATGTACAAGTACAAAATACCAAATCAACAGACAAGCGAGCAGGCAGGATTCAATACACTGTTCCAACTTTGTTACTGATGCGTGGCCCTTCAGCATTCACAAATTATACCTTGTTATCTCTGCCATATCCAGCTCATACCCCATGTTTTTCTAAAGCACTTCCGACGCTGAATTTGCTGCTTGCCTTCTGCAGAGGGCTGGTTACATGGCTATAGCTTCTGCCACACTGTAGCCTCAGGACCACTGCCTCCCAGAGGTGCTCCAAACCCTGGAGTCTCAAAGGCTCAGTATGGATCTATCAGCAGGTGGTTTTTCCAAAAGTTAATTAATCCTTTGAATATCTGATCTCAAAACTGTCCTCACAATTTTGCTAATTCAGGCTTCCTCTGCAGATTTCTAGGGTTTCCTGACTCGAACCCAGCAATGGCTGCTAATGACAAGCTAAGTGGCCAGCTGTGGCTCCTTAATACAACCTCACGTAATTGCTGCTCTAACATCCTTCTCCTCCAGCCCTTGCATTTGTTTATCTGAGGTAATAGATAGGTAGCCCTAGAAACTAACGGCCTTTGTTCAAGCACATATAGATTTAACATGATCAAGAGCAACGCAAGGCTTCTCTGAGACATCCTGCTGATTCACTCATTCTACACTGCAGCACCATTGACAGTGCATCTTTCTCAGAGGGTTAACTCAGCACTTGCTCCTCATGTTTGAGCACAGGACTTAGCCCAGCACAGTCCCAGTGTTCACCTGTTTTTTGTGAGACCATGTCACCTCACATTTGCTCTGCATGTGCAGGAGCATGCCTGGAGTATCTGAAGACTGCTTCCACTGTTCTTTGTGCTGCAATAAGCTCTGCTGCTCTTCTGTAGTTTCCTAGAAAACTGTGGGAGGACATAGCCATCTGCCTGGGTACATGGCAGAAGGCACTGAAAGACTCCTCCCTGCATGACAGCCTGTGTCCTCTATGAACACATACTAGAGGAAATGAAACTGAACCCCTATGCAAAGCCATGGCTGGCAACCCAGCGCCATAGTACAAACAGTGTAATTCATCTCGTTAACTGCTTCAAACAGCTTTACTTCAGTCCTACCACTCTCTAACCTCTTCATCAACCCCAACCCCTTGTGCAAGTCTCTGTGCTGCAGTCACAGCCATGACTAGCACCCAAAAGCCTTGAGTCACCTCCATTGGGTGTTTGCCTTTGCATTTGGTGATAGAGAATTTGCATCCCTGCTAGCACTGAATGCGGCAGCAGCTCCCACGCTGCTCTCACTGATCGCTGAAGCCTGGGGTAACACTTCAAGCTACTGCCACCTCCCTCAGTACAAAAAGCCAAGCAGCAGAGAAAAGTCTATGCAAAGAAAGATCCACATCACCTCATCTTTGTCAGGCGGGCTGGCAGCACTGTATTACCCTTCTTGTGGCTGCCATATGTGATGTTTCAGGGGGATTGAAGACACTCCACTTTAGTAGCAGATCTGGGTCAGAAACCCGGAACACAATGAGGACTATTCTGAACTCACTGCTTGGCCCAAGGAATTTGAGAGCCATGACTAAACTAAGCTTCAACTCAAAATTCTCATTTAGATATTAACAAACTAACAGGAGCAAAGACCTTCCATGGAGCCTTCCACACCTCTCCAAGATTGAAGGATCGTAAGGGTGGAAAGCTCCTCTCCTGGGGGTGGGCAATTACCAGGTGAGCCAGTAAGCCTTCCACTGCTTTCCAAAGGCTTTGTAGCAATTCCGTTTTCATGCCTTTGTCAGGCAAAATATTTGAATTGCTCTGTCTGATGATGGGATACATAGTCACAGTGAAAATCCCAGTCCTTCCCACAGCATTATTTTTACATTGAGCACAGGAATGCTAAGTTTCTCCCTTTCATTTAAGGGAGACAAAACTGCACACATCTATCAAATCTCTAGATGTAATAATGTAATATGATTATTGCTAAAAATAAGATCAATTTATGGTACAAAAATCAATTCTAGCAATTTCTACTGCTAGATGTATTTCTTTTATGTCCTTTCATGTACAATACTTCAACTAACCGAAACCTGACACTCAAAAGTTCTGATAGGAACAGCTCAGCTTTTCAAGAAACTAATGAGGAGGAAAAAGAAAGAAGTACTTTCTCAAGCTGCTAGAGTGGACCAAATGGAGCCCTCCTGGAAAAGAATGCAGTATAAAGTCAGCAGAGCTGCAGTTGTTCATACTCGGGCAGAAGCTGTGCACACAGAAAGGCTCAATCTCCTGTTTCCTAGGGCTACAGTAATTTGATGGCAGATAACTGATCTGTAGGCTATACAGGCAAAGCATGTATTTTCCTGAACTGAGACAAAGGAAACTCAGTCTGTCTGCTCTCAAATTTGGGAGATTAATAGTATTATGAAGGGAAGGGTTTATTGCTATATGTAAATCAGGCTTGGAAAACTAAAGAGTGGAATAATATGCCTGTGGAGCCAGTGAAAGACCACTTTGCAAATTGGCAAGTCATTGCATTTTGATATTTTTTTGGCACTTTAGAACATCTACAAACCAGTAATGCTATCTGATAATCTTTTTGGTATGTGATAATATAGTACTAAAGGCACAAGTGAACAAAAGGCAGACAGGGAATTATTTGTGAATTATACAATATTGGTATTCAGTAATTAAGCCTTAGAATTAGTTGCAAGAGGAGTGTATTAGACTTCAAAATTGCTCTACTGAGTACAATATTTGTCTTCAATGTCTAACATATTTATTCAACTGAATCATGTAGATACGCTTCCAAGCTTTGAGACTTCATGCCTACTGAAGGGCTTGAAAATTACTGACTCCAGCTGAAGACAGAAGCATTTAGCATACACTCACAGCTGAATCCCCAGCCCCCTTTCATTCCCCAGCTTCAGCAGCCAGGCAGGATTGTGAGGATTAAAACCCTATTCTTTATGTACAGGAATATCCTGGATAATATAATCTCATGTAAGCAATACTTCCCCAACTCTTTGTTTGACAGCAGGCTTCTGTAGGTAAATGTTTACTACATACTCAATCTTGTTTCTACTGAAGCCAGTTTATAAAAATCCCACTAACTTCACACAGAGCTGTCAGACAGTAAATGTTTGTTATAGATTGCTGAAGTGGAGTGATTTACATCTTATAAGGGAGATACCCATTAGAGTATAGATTTAACTGAAAATAAGAGGAAATTATGGGCAACAAAGAGAGGAATTTCCTTGTGAAACTGATGCAATGGACTATAAAACATCTGGAAGATGTTAGCAACTGCACTGGCTGCAATCAAAGAGCATGCTATCTACGCTCTGAGCACTGATTCTCCTTGACTTAAAGGGAAGAGAAAAAGTCAAGCACGATAGCGGATGTGTTGTCACTGGGCGTAAGATGGCACTCCTCATGCACACACTGATAAAATACCAGAGGGAGGCTCTGGCTATGCTAGTTCTTCAAAGGGGAGACAGCCAGCCTAAGCCCCTTTCCGCTGGATCTGAGCACCCCTGACAATCACTCAAGAAACACAGAATGTGCTCAGCCCCAATGAATCAAGCACTACACAGCCTCCCACTGCTTATCACCCCTGCGAGATACTCTGAGGAGGAAGGAACTGCCCTCTCCTTCTGTCTTATCCTCTTTCTCTATCCCCCCCCCCCC
>NDXB01007712.1:0-14801 GCA_002631895.1 Agapornis roseicollis | reverse complement strand
TCCCCCCCCCCCCCACACACACGCACACTTTCAAAAGAAAAACGTTTATGTGAAGTATCCCAATTTTTACTGTTTCAATTTTTTTCTCCCTTAGAGAGATTTAAATGCTCATTTTTCTCTAAACAAATATTTGCAGTTATAAAAGAAAAATATACATCCAGGTACAATGCCTAGAATGATGGTAGAGGCAGAATACAGTGGAAGAAATTACAGCTGGAATGGGAGAGAACACTAACATGTTTCAGTTGCTTTTGTCACTCCTCTGATTTTCTCTCATGCCCTCAGGAGTATAAATTAAAGCAAGCTGAAAATCAGGACTCCCTGTCCTGTTCTGAAAAGCAAACTGTGCTCTCTGCCACTGAAATGGATGGTTTGGTTGTGGGTTTGCATTTGTTTTTTAAGTAGAAGTGCATCATGAAAAAGTCCTGCACAGGGCTGGTTCCCTTGTTGCTTCACATTGGTGATCCCTGAATACACTGGATACAGTTCTGTCCCTGCCAGCATTAACAGAAGTCTTTCCACTGGCTGCTGTGGAGAGAGGGTTTGAGTTCTGCGAAGTCCTTCTTCCCCTCCACACCATCACCCCTGCTTCAGGCACCAGCCTCACTTCACCAAACTTCTCAACTCTACCTGTGCCAGGCTACTGATGTTCCTTTTAACTTTCTTCCTAAGCAAAACCTGTCTTCTATGTGCAGTGTAAGTCAAAGGTGGTATCAGAGCTGTTCAGATTTATGCTTCAAAAGCCCCATAACTCAACCTCGTATTTTGAAATAACCACAGTAATTCTGACTGGTGCTCAAGAATGGCAGCAAGAAGATAAAGTAGTGGCAAAAAAGGAATTACCATGTTCTTCTTTTTAAGTTATATACCCCCTTACTCCTTTCTTAACTTTATTTACAATCTGATCTGAGTATCATCCAGCTATGTTTGCTATTTGCCAGTAGTCACAGAATTATTTTCACAGAAAACTTTTATGTATGCTTTACTCCCAAACTCTTTGTGTTGGCAATATACCATTTCACCTGGCAAGGTACACAAGATACTAACAGCCATTCCTGTTCCAAGCGATAGAAAATACTAAATTATAAGTATGCTGCTGACATCCCTCTGATACGCAATATATTTTTCACACAGATTTTCAGACAAACGATCAATCACATCACAGCTCAACAGACTTTAAGGATTTGCAAATAATTTCAGTACTACCTTATCCAGATGCTGAAAATAGTAGCAAGGATGACCAGTAGAGTAATGCAAATTAGTGACATGCTGACAAATATGCTAATCCGCATTAACACTTCTATTTGCTCTGGGAGATAAAAAGCATTACAACTAATGACAGCATCAACCTTATCAACAACAAAATATTTGGTTAGCTGTTGGGACAGCTTCTGAAAATAGTCTGCAGAATTCAGCCAGAAACTTTCTAAAGGCGGCTGCTGGGGATGGGTTTTTTGGGGAAGATAGGCTGGTCTCCTGACTTGCAAGACCACTGCCAGAGGCAAACGTGCTGCTCTGTCAGGACCTTCCTTCGAAATGATGTGCAGCAACAGTATGACAGTGAAAAGCATGCAAATTAACTGAAGGCTTTAGAAACTTCAAAAAGATACACATTTAAATCCAGAGTGTCTGGAAGAAGTGAGGGGAGGAAGGAGCTGGGAAACAAGACAGAGATTAACTTTTGAGAATTGCTTCACATAGTCACAGAAAGAAGAAATTGGAAGAAAAGGCTGAGGTTATACTAGAGAGAATTTAACGTGCTTTAACATATTTCTGCTTTCATTTGTTTTATGCTCAGGGAATAGTGAGGACAGGTACAATGGATGTTATTTAAATACAAAGCAGAAAGCAAATCCTAGCAGCATGTCTTTTTAAAAAGGAAGGAAAAATGCCAGTTCTCAATTACATGTTTTCATTGGTCAAGTCTACATACAAAATAGTTTATACAACACCACAATGTTGTCTGCACGTATTTCTGTCAGCAGAGAGCAGCCAACAGCTAAACCATTTTGGCTGGGAGACACAAAATGACTGGAGAGCTCTGTCTCCCAGGTCCAGCTTCCATCACACCCTTCACTCATGCAAACTTGCCAACAAAGCATTGAGTATCAACTTGCACACATGAAGAATTTCCTGAACTTTTAAAAAATAGCTTTTTTTTCCTATTTCCTTTTTTGCCTCTTTACACAGAATAAAGGAGGGGGGGAGGGGGAACAGAGTTTCTGCATGGGCAGCGATGCTTTCGAGCAACACACGAGGAGGGTTAATCACAGCCAGAAAGGCAGGGATACTTTAAAAGCTGCTGCAACAGAGTCCCATTTTATAGCTAAAAATTACTTTTATGAAGCTTGAATTCTTGTTCTGCACTTCCTAAAAGCAAGAGTTTTTTGTTGTGTTGGTTTTTTTTTTCCACTTGTCCAAAATATGGTTTCTTGGCTGTTGTTATGGGTTTTCCTTCTGAGACCAGTGAAGTGAGTGCAAGTGCTTATAACATACCTACCCAGGCTTTAACCCCTGCTTCTGAACTTGTGGGGAGCATGGTTTGCCTTTTAAAGCATATTTGGTATCAGTACTGCTGTACTCTGGTAGTACTTCTGTGCAAGATACTGCCATTTTTGGGATTCAAACACCAATTTGGACCCAAAGGTATATAACAGAGTGCTAGCAAAGATACTGTCAAATTCAACATCAAGAAAGAAGCCTCATTTAGCCTGGAGAAACCACCATCTCCACTCTGTTCATAGAAGCCAGCACTATCAAAGGAAAGATAAAATCAGCCAGCCTTCTAGCACAGGTCATCACTTCTTAGCTTCTGTACAGCAGTAAATGCCAAAATACAGGTAAGAGTTTCTGAATGTTAATGGATTCCCAGACTGATGGGAAATGCTGGGCAGGAGGACCCAGCACAGCCAGGGGTAAGGTCCAGCTCATCCAAAGAGCAGGGCCAAGGCTTTTGGAAATGGTTAACAATTTTGCCTGACTCCACCATGGGATGGTTGAAGCACAATGACAACTGAAGAAACCCCAGAAACTGCTTTAAGAGGAGCACCCTTAGGTCAGTAGTTATTATTTCCCCTTTGAATTATGTTATTCCCCTTCTACGTTGTGAAACAGTGATCTGGGCAAGCTGCAGAAGCCAGACAGAGGGCTAGGCAGCAACATCTCTGACAAAGGCTTTGCAACAGCTTTTATTTTACTGGTAGACACATCATCAGCACATGCACTCACCTGCAAGCACAAGGAGGCTGGTGCGTGCAGTCTGGGGACAAAGAAATCTGAGTCACCCAAACAGCAAAAGGGGCCATCACTCCACAGCAGCCAAATGCCTCCTCCACTGCAATGTGCTAAAACCAGCTTTATTCAAACTCATTTCTACAGTCAGCTGGATTGTGCACAAGTAGTTTTAAACAGCTCAGCACCCTCTCTCCTAGCCCCCCAGCCTGGCTGCTGAAGCCATTGAACACTCTCTCAAGCACACAAAGTAGTCACGTCTGCAGCATGTACTGTGCTTGCACAGGGTGGATTAATCCCAACTATCTCTCTTCATCTTTGCATCCACCCATTCATCTTTTAATCTCTCCATCTGTTATCTCCCAGTATTTTTTCAGTGTTTTCTGTTACAAAACTGGAAGTGCCTGCCTACTTGGAAACATACTGCCTGGAAATGCACGTGGAGATAGCCTATACAATTTTGCTTATTCCTTATAAATGGAGTGCCAGGGTCCAAATACTTTTTGGCATCCTTTAACCCTACATGCTCATCTGATCAATAAATAAAAATTCAGTAGCTTAGCTGAAGTAGAAACTAAATATTAGCAGCCCTCAAGAGGCCTTTAACTTTCAAATGTATGTCTACTCATGTATTGACATCTCCAAAGTGCAGAGAAATTTAACCAAAATGTTCAACTAAAAGAAAATAACCAAACCCTTATTCCTTGTGTTATTTACACATGAAAACAAAAGGTAACATGCCTGCCTGTCCCTCTGATTCACTTACTTACCTAATGCATTTTAGACATATTGTTCAGGTAATCCTTCAGTTTTCTTACAGTATCTCAGAAGGTTACTCTAGCTGTTCTCTGGGGTGCTCCTACCCAGGGATACCCAAGCAATGGATTCTCCAGATATATCTTCCAAAGGAGGAAATAAAGAGAGGCTAATGTACTGCAGATCTCCAGTGCAGACATGATTTCATAAATGCCAGAGCCTGAATGGTCATTACTCAAAATCCAAACCAGTAATAGAACGCATACTGTGACTTATAAAATACAAACCTGTACGTGTTTCATGAGCTGAGAAATGGTGCAACATCTAGCCCTCAGTTTCATGACAGCCAACAGAAGTGCAAGAGCACAGGTGAAGACTGCTTCTGTGTTGTGGGATATATCTTTTTACAGCTTGATTTTGCAGTTCTCTGAAGAGTGGAGCTCCAGACTGAGATGCAGAGCCATTCACACTCTGGGCAAAGGCAAAGTCTTGACCCTTGCAACTCCAGTAACTCCAGATAACCATCTTCAACCCATTCCACCCTCCTTAAATAAAACTGGTGTCTAACTCAGGGGTGAAGTGAGAGCACCTCAGTAACTGCACCAAGACTCTGAGGGACTTCCACCTATTCAGACTTAAAGCATGCAGCTTGGCTCCTTCATGAAAAACCCAACACAGTCACCCACTCCAGCACAGCTCCATGGGGCAAAGGGCAGTGGCAGACCTGCATCCCCTCACCTTCACTGCTAAATGGTCTTGGAAATGCTCTGGGAAGGCTGTCCATTCACTGTGGAGAAAAGGAGTTTTTTACAAGGGCAGTATGCAATGGATGGGAACCTAGCTGGGAGTTGATTCCCTCTCATGACTGAGAACCATAACAAAGGATGTTGTTTGCCGCAGTGTATTCAGCAGAGTATATGTGTTTGTGCTCATCACGACTGTTTGTTGAAAAGAGGCAGGATAACATAGGTGTGCAGTTGTTCTATGACCTTCATACTTGGCCACACTGTGGCGCCTGGCCAATGCTGTCAGAGTGGGCAACAGTGAAATCACAAGAAACTGCACAGTCACACAAGTAAGTGATTGGAGATGTAGCACAAAGCCAGTTGTTTTGATAAGGGTATAAAAGTGGGACCCTCTTGTGGCCATGAGAGAAGCCTCACCTATGGGTGGAAGCACCGCACAGGAATTTTCCCAATTACCTGAGACTCCTGGCATCGGCTGCAGCTTCCCAGCTGGAAGTGTGGGCCTGGATTATGATTCAGTGGCAACTGGTGATGTATTTCATCTTAATCTCTGTTCTCTCTATACAGTAATGATCTAATGCATTGCTAACTTTCTTTGGTACTTTACTTATATACCTACATCTCTGATTTGCCTCATTGTACTTATTCACTATATATAGAGAGGGATATTTACCTAATTCACATTAGTGTGCTTGCTTTTAGCGTGCTTATTGGCTTTAGTGTGCTTGTTTAATAAACTCTGCATATTATACAGCTACTGTGTGGCATACCCTGTCTGTCAGCAGAACACAGTGAGTAACAGAAAAGCCATGTCAAGGGTGTCATTAAAATCACACAAAGTCATTCATAACCACATGGCACTGAGCAAGCCATAGGAGGCTCTGAGGCGTCCCTCTGAGACGCTGGCAAAGCAGGACAAATGGCTCTGCAGAACAGGGCTCCTCCAGCTGGGCTTTTGCAGCCAGACACTTCTCACCACAGGTCTGCAGAGCCAAAAATCAGGATCAGGAGCCCCACTACTAATTTCATCTGTACCCACAGCCTGCTGGTCACCCGCTGAAGCCAAGTTCAGACTGTGGTGTAAAAACTCAGCGCCTGCTTCCTACTTTCTCCATGGCCTTTTGATGGAAACAAGCAACACCAGCCATTTTCATGCCACAAATTACTTCCATGTTTTCTGTGAGCCCACCAGAGGGGAATTCCTGTGTCTGTTCACTACTCAGTTCTGTCTCCTGCTCTTCTGGTTTCCATCTAAAAATGGAGATAATTATACTTGCCTCTCTCCAACATGTTTTTCCTACTGCAAATAAAAATATGTGACATTCACTCAAAGGCTTCTGAGCTTCCACTACGCAAAGGCATCCTTTCTCAGGGGGCATTAGCTTTGTACTTCATAGCCAAGATGGTCTTCATTAATTTAAGTGGTATAAAAAGAAAATATGTGTAAGAAAATAATTTGGAATGAAATCATACACTGAAAATTCTTCCCAAATTTTATTATGAATAGCTTTTAAGCTGGTGGGTAATTTTTTAATCCAATGTATCACGTTTAGTGTGTACCAAGCCAAATCCGTAGATACCCACAGCTCTTTACATTTCTTCCTCTGTTGGCATAATATACTGGGTCAAGTGTGACTATTGTTTATTTTAACTTTGCAAAATTGATCCCAGCTTCATATTTTTGAGGAAGATTGATAAATTTCCAGGATAAATCCTGCCTGTTCTTTTAAAGTGGGACAGACTCTTGACATACCACCATTGTGACTACAGAAGGCATTTCTGGCACGCATAGTGAGTGACTGACTTCCCTGCTTGTTTTCATAGTGATAAATATGTGGTACCATTAGGCAGGAAAACAAAGTATTAAAAAAAAAATCTCTGCTAAGCACATTTTGGAGGTAATGGGTTAGTATAGATACATCATGCTCTCTTTCTGTGCTAAGAGGTATTTGATTCCATGAAATTCACTTGCTCCCACATAATTTAACCTGCCAAAATGGAACATTGTATTTTCCCTTTTCTGCACATGTTAAAAGACCAGGCAATCTCGCCAAGGTTAACTATACAATCTTGTTAGGCGTCTATAGATTTCATTAATGGCTTATAAAAGAGAATCAATAAAACTCCTTGCACACCAATATAAAAAATGACCTTTTGATTTACTCTTTGAGATATGGAAAGAAAAAACTGTAATCAATAGACATAGTCAAAACTTCTTTGATGAGAACTCCTGCAGGGGGGAGTTTAGATTAAGAATTCTTCAGAGAAATTATGTTCCTGCTCTGAACTCCTTCCTAAGGGACTGTTCTTGATCCTGCTGGGAAACTTTGATGGGACTACTCATTTTAGGCCATAACCTTGCAAAGCTGCATATTAGAGGCATGGGATTACTCACACACTGAAACACAGACACTGGCAGAAGTGTCATCACACTTTGAAGGTTAATAGGACTGCTCACAAGAGAAAGGATTTTTACAGAACTGTGTCTGTACTCCCATTTATGCTTTAAATTTTCTTTGACATTTTTCGATGGGTATGAAGCACCACAATGCTTAAATTGACTTTGTCAGTTCCTTTTGTGTAATTTACAGCTTAGTGTACCCAGCAAGCACACCAAAACCCTACCTATCTCAACATCCCAACAGGACAGTCACATACAGTATGTGGCTCTGCCCTGGCAACAGCATTAGCACTCAAAATCAAGGGCCTGATCCATGGCCTTTTCACCAAGACTTCCATCTACTTCACTCCAAATTCCCCACTCTGACAGCTTGTGGGATGCTGGTTTATGCTGTCTTTTAGTTTCCTCTTGCATACAAAGATAACAATGACCCTCTGGTATCTTATCTAGTGGCTAGATGGACCAATTCAGAAAATTGTTCTAAGTGCTTCCCTCCCAATTCTGCAAGATTCCTCAGGTGGATAAGGAACAGCCTCATATTAATGTGAAACAAACCAAACCAGGTCAAAACAACAACAACAGCAAGAGATAACGTGGTGGCAATACTAATTTTTTGCCTTGTTTTTAAAGTATCTCTGCAATTTAATATCTCTCATGGCCACAATATCATATCTAGTTCATAGAGATAATGGCACATTTCTTTTTAAAACAAAACACTTAAATTCATGTCTTTACTGCTGGTGTTCAAGTTCTCCTCCCCTGCTTGCCTCAACTCATACAGACTCGTTTTTCCAGCCCGAAGTGAGGATCCTGAGGTCTTTCCCAGAGCAGCATTTGTCTCTTCAAATATTTCTCAAGTGTTTCTTTATCAACACCCACTGCTGGTAACTTTCCTGCTTCCCCTGGTTTATGTCAGGGCCACATTCAGTCCACTCAGCTGCAGACACTGCTGGTAGAGACTGCATAGCGCCTCGTGGTCACTAGGGAGGACCAGTCCGCTGTTCCCAACAGAACAGAACAGTTACTTTATCACCATTTTCTCTTTCTTGCCCCAAGCAGCATCATGCGTAACATGCTTTGGTAACCTTTAAACAGACTGCCTGTCTGCATTTCTGCCTGTCTTGTGGGTTTGAAGTGGCTAGCAAATACATACTACTCTGTTCCTGCCTTTCTCCAGCCTGGAATCCCACAAAAAAGTTTGTTCCCATGCAAGAGAAAATAGTGTTTAGTCTATAACTTCTATTTATAAACATGTATTTTGGGGGGAAGAGGATGCTTTAACTACTTTATACAGTGCAGTATTTGTTTTACCAATCAAAGAATAAAAATAAAAACTTCGGTATATTCAGAACTCTTAATTCTCCAAATAAACTTATTCTTTGCACTCTTGCTGATTAGCGTTTGAAGCTGCTAATCCTAATTTTTGTATGCTTTAAATTTTCCGTTGCCTACTTTGAGAGAAAACAATGAGGCAAATTGAGTTTTAGTTTTGTTTTTGGAAATATCCCCTAAGACGATCAAAAGTGACCCACTATTGTCATAGGTAGGAAAATGGCTGTGATGGTACAGAGACCTACTGAAAAAAGTTTGTCTCAGGTTTTGATCAGAAATAGGGTGACGTTCTGAGAACAAGTATCTGTAGAGAGCAGGGACAATGTAAACATACAAGCTTTTCTTCTTAATTGTTAAGCCTGTGCATAGGTGGGATGATGGGTGACTACAAAAACTTCCAACAATAATATTTTAAAAACAAAGATCCCAAAATAACTTGTAGTCATAAACCAGCATTTTACCCAATAACTGCCATTCTAGATGCCTATCTCTTCTTTAAGCTCTCTTAAGTGGGAGAAGATCTTGTAAAGATACAAACATTTTCCTCCTCATTTTAATGGCAAAGAATCTTTTTGTTAACACCGGATATCTCTCTGATGTACTCTGCCATATCCGCTCCTTTTCTTTTTCCGCTCTTTAAAAAGCGTTCTTAGAATCATGGAACTCTTTTCTGTCCAAACAGATGAGATAGAGATCTCTCCACCATGAACAGAGTCTTAGAGATGTCCTAACTTAACAACCCTGGGGTGGTGCAGAACTGAGGCACTCACTGACCGCAGGGAAGCTGTGTTGGTTTACACAAAATGAGAGGCTCAGTTGGCAACACATTTTATGAAGGCCTGCTCTTCAACTTAGAAAGTTCACCTATCTGAGAATGATCAGAAGTTTCAGAACTTCAAGCCTGTGGGCTGAAATTTATTAGGAACAGATGGAGGTAAGTGGCATACACAATTTACCTGTGCGCCTAAATACAGTTACTTATATTTATAAGCATAAAAAACCCAGCTGGTATCCATTTCCTTACTAATCAAAACACCTTTGGCCTTCTCGAATTCCAGACCTGCACTGCTATGACTACTGGCTTTTCATGCACACAAGTCCGATCTACTAGCCCTCAAGTCATGAGAACTCTGTATTGCACAAACTCTTGTTAATGAATTTGCCTCCCGTAGAAAGACTCCTGCTCCTGGTTAGATAATGGCAGCAGCCGAAATCTAAAGGTCAACACACGTAATATGAAACAACCAAGTATTTGATAAATAACCCAGGGCACAAGTCAGAAGAACTGACTTTTGAAGGTAGGGCTATTATCCAGTAAGGTCTTCACCCTTGCAGGTAAGTGCATCTTCCCAAATAATATTTTACAGTCAGCAAGAAATTTCTTTGGCAAGAGACTTGCATGAGCCTTTAAGCTGAGTTTGTGGGAAGGAGACACGTAGGCTTACATAAGCTATTTCAGTCCAGAAATTCCTTGTGGTTAGGTAATTATATATACTAATAACTTCCCAATGAAAGTGTCTGGATGCAGCATGCACATATACATAACAAAGCAATTTAATATTGTTCATGTACTGCAATGTTCTCAAGCACTGACTCACACTTCAGTGCAAGTTCTCACACTACAAAAAACTAAGAATTGGTACTTCTGCTTTCCAAAAATCAAAGTATTGTATTCAGGAATCCTTGTCATCTCTCTAGAGACAGCAACCTGCTATATATGCGCCCACAGGATGTTGATAGGGACACTTGATACTAATCATAAGTATCAAGTGACACCACATGTTATTATAATGATCAAAATGTACTAATGTATTGTAAAATACTGCCAATCTAAAAGCAAGGCAAGGTTAGATGAAATCTAGTCACTAAAGAACATGGCTTTCTTTTAAGGTCTGCCTTTAACAAAACCTTCCCTGATAGATTTATTTTACATTATGCACAAATGATAATAAACAGTCCAGTATTTGTATTTGTTTTTTAGATGCCATTTCAGAAAACAAGCAATACAGCATTTTTTTACGTTGTACTATTGATAAAAGTTACTTTACTCAAACAAACTAAACTTCAGTAGCTGACAAAAAGTAATCAATAGTGCTTTAAGATTAATTTTGACCTTACAGACCCTGTGGCAAATACAATTCATAACTAACGTACTTCCATGAAAGTGCTAAAATCCATGGCTCAAAATAAGGAACTTCAAAAGTGGCTGATCTTGTTGATACGCATAAAAAAGAAACAGAAAAAGAAGCAAATACAGTTGAAAGTCCTTACTGGTTTTTAGTCAAGTAAGAGCTATTTTCATGACTTGGGAGTCAGAAATGTATTTGTATAAGCCCAGCAAATTCCATAATGCCTAGATATCATAATAATAGAAACTTTAGCAAAGTCGTGCTGAAGTCAGACATATCACCAACAGGTGACACAATCAGAACATCCCATTTTTTGCTTGGTACAGGCTTTTACTTGCATAAGTGACTGTGTGGAATCATTTATTGTCCTTAACTAACTGCAGAATATACTATTGGCAGCTTAGTGTGCCAGTTACGCCACAGATCTTCATCTTCCTCCACTGGGTGAGGCTCATGGCTTAGAAGAGACAGCATTCATAAGAGAGCCTGGCACACTTTTGGAAACGAATAATTTCTTCAGAGAGAACAAGCGCCATAAAATTTGAAAATTTGTACCAACTTCTGTGAGAGAATGCAGCTGAAAACAAAATAAAAATCCCCAAAGTGAACACTTTTGAAATCTGACTTTCAAAATAGCACTTTGATTGCTTTATTTGTGCTGGTTTAGAGGTTAAAGAACGTTACAGAGCAAACAAAAATTGCAAAATGTTTTGTTTCACCCAAGTGCTTTTATAAGGTCTTTGTTTGGGACAGGGGAAAATGACTTGGGGGATGACTATAAATCCTTCTTGAAATTCAAGGCCTTCCACTGAACTGGACAAGCTACACACACAGTTCTAATTCACAAAGATGGTTTTGCAGCTTCATGCAACCCCAAATGTTCTGCAGTAGACAGACTCTCAGTCTCCCTCCTACTTAAATACAGGCTTAAAGACTTCCCAGAAAGAGGGTCTCAGAACACAAGTCTCCCAGGTCCCCAAACCTTCATTTCTCACAGCCCTTTGGGCACCTAAATCAGCTGCATAACAAACAGCTTCTAACAGTTTTACGCACATGTTTCAGGCTTAGTATACAATATACATTCAGTACACAACAGACATACAGTCAGATAAAAATAGTAAAACTTTAAGAAAGCCAGAGTATTGGCACTGAAATGCCTTTTCCAATGAAAAATATTCACAGCTGTATTAGAGCAATTGTTCCATGCCAACATGAACAGCATCATTTTGTTAGCTGCTGTATAATTCAATTACATAATTCTCCCAGCTCATGAACATGTCTATATTTACTTTTTTATAATCTAATACAATAATGATTTTTTCTTAAGTAACTTTTAGGTAAAGCAGTGCAACAGGTTAAGAAAGAACATATGTGAAAAGCAATTCTTGACCCGTTTTATCCTTAAAACTCAAGAGTGGATTCAGTACTAAAATCAAAGCACTCTAAGTATATTGTGAAATATTTACAGCTGTTATTACTGCCTGATTTATGTGTGCCAGAGACCAGATTATTCAGACTAGTTTCACAAGCAATATGTCAGTAAACAGGATTTTGTTTGATAATTATATTAAACAAGTCCATATAAGCTTGGAATTAATTACAAATGGTATGTTACTGTACTCGATAAAACCACTAAGCAGCAAGAACTAATGATGGCAAAAAGGTCTTCTCTCATTTTCAATAAAGCTTTCCATGTGAAAATCTGTCAACATGAAAAAGCTACTGCTTGTAATTGAAACCAGGCTTTATTTCAGTAATATGTTTACATGTTATGTTTCAGAAGGGGGAAAAAAAATGCAATTGAATTACTCTCCTTAAACTCTGTGGTTCCCAAACACAGGATCCATTCTGGGCATGCTACTGATGTCAACTCCTTCAATTTGGCAAGAAAAAAAAATTCAAATTCAGCCTCATAACACATTCAAGAGTTTTGCACTACTAACACAGAGCTCTCTAGATGTGTTCACAGGATTTTTGCAGAGGTACATCTACTCACATCAGGCTCTCCTTCTGTCAGTACTTATACAAAGTTTCACTAATGGATGTATAACTGCAAAGAGGAGGCAGGGGAGGTTACAGTGATACTTAGCTGCACTTGGGAGCGTGTCAGTAAGCGGCTAATTACCCCTCTGTTTCCAGCTCTCACATTAACTTCCTAACCAACCCTTTGCCTGTCTCCACAATGGCTTTATAGCACAAGATCTATTTTCAAAACAGACTTCAAAGTGTCTTCATAGAATCAGACCAACTGCCAAACTGGGTGCTACAGTGTGCTTCAGTGGGTCCCAAGACCACAGTACTAGGACCTCAGTCTGCTGGTTGCTTTTGAAGATGAATAACAAGTTCATCCCCTGTCACACTCCTCTTTACCACACACTATTTTTTCAACATATTTCTCAACATTCTTTTTGACCTACTGAGATGGGTAGATTCTATTTCCTGAACCAATGGTTAACTAGAACTTAAGTCTATAAGCACACAAACACTATCTTGACAAGTTTAAATGTTCTTATGCTGCTGCAATAAGATGTATTTCCTAAATAGCCAGCAAATAACCTTTTTTTTTTTTTTGCCCATAGCAACACAGTGCTCCACATGACAAAGCATCTTAATGACTTCAGCAGAAACTTCTCTCAAACAAGGTCGTAATATATTTAACAATAAAGAACCAAGCAGATAAGCAGCTCCGTGCTTATCCTGTGTTTCAGAAGCCTGTACACTGGATTTGTTAATCTAGCTTTAATTCAGAAACCTGACACTCCCTGCTTTTCTTGTTAATGCAACCAGATGGTAACTTCAGTTTGATTACAATCCTCCCTACTTCAATATGAACTCTTCATCTTACTACTATCAGATGGCATTTGCTTTCCTTAATGTACATAGTTTTAGAGAAATTATAGAAGTGCTATTGCTGTGTTACATGAAAAATTCCAATGTACATTTAGCTGACATAGCATCAGCTGGTGTTTAAACTGGGCTTTGCTAATGGACTTTTAATGTCAGTGGGGTTATGTGCAGTTACTGGCTATTAGCAGGAATGAGCCCTTTCTATAAAAATCACTTTCCCTCAAGTGTGTTGTTTGAACATTCCTTCCTCTGATTTAGTGACTGTCACCAAATACAAAACAAATGCAAGGACGCTGGAATCTACTGTTATCTTTAAAACTAACTTAACCTCAGCCTGGCCTCCATGAGCAAAATATGTGTTCTGCACTGGTAACTAATGAATATAAAACTTTAAAGACAAAAGACTGAACTTTCTTTGTCATGCTCCAGTGAGTAAATCCCAAGCAACTTCCTGAAACTAATCAGACAGAAAGCAAAATCTGATAGAGGTACTGCCATCAATTAATTTCCCTATAAGAAAGGATCTTTGCAATGAAACCAAGTGTTCATAAAATAAGCTCATCAGTAAAATACAGAAGATGAATAGTCCACACAATGTCACTTTGTCATTTTAATTTGGTTTTCTCTGAAAATATTTCTTACAAATACAAATTGAAGACTTTCTTCTAGATATTACAAAATGATAGAATTGCTCATAAAGCTAGTAAGTTCATTAGGATTTGCTTTTTTTTTTTATTTGGAAGGTTTTATCTAATGTCTGTGTTTGCTACAAAGAATTAATATATAATATTTAGAAGAAAAAAAAATACATACAAAACAGTGCAGGACAAGCAAAGGACAAAAGCTAGCAGGAGCTAAACAGTTTTGTCTTTTCCTGTACTCACGAAAGGCATATGACACTTCTCATTCTACTGCCTGAACCAGGATAATAACTGCTTTTGTTACCAGCTACTAGGTTGCATTTCTGACTGAAGTCTTCAAAGCCCAGGCTTTTAGTAGTAAAGATCTTTAGTTCAAAACCAACTGATTGCCAAGGCAGGAAATTGCCACACATTTGTGTGTAATAGATATTTATGTGGATATCTGCCTACAGTTGGTGACATTTGGCTGTCAGTGTTCTCATCTGAAATAACATGACAAAACCCAGGAGAAAAAACATCTACTGGAAGAATCTCACCAGGATGATTTGCAGTGAGTCACTGTGTTAACCCCTCTACAGGAAGGAGCCACATCGCTACATGAAACAGAAATAGAAAGCCTCAAAGTTACTCAAAATATTGAGCGAAACACAAGAGAAAAGAAAACACAAAAAAAAACCTTGCTAGGAAAAAAACCAAAAAACAAAAACAAAACAAAAAA
>NDXB01007711.1:130067-155579 GCA_002631895.1 Agapornis roseicollis | reverse complement strand
TCTTTTTTTTTTTTGTGTTTGTTTTTTTTTTTTGGTTTTTTTTTTTTTTTTTTTTCCTTTGGTTTTTTTTTTTGTTTGTTTGTTTTTGTGGGTTTTTGTTAGTTTGTTTTATTTTGTTCTGTTTGTTTTAATTTGAAATCACCGTTAATAGCTACTTACCTTTTTCTTTTCTGCTTTTTAAAACTGTTTTTATATCTTCATGAGAGAGTCTTGACTGAAACCAGGACCTAGTAGTCGTGTTACATGAGTTTTATATACGTGTGCGTGTTCATCTTATCAAACGTCAAGTGTCAATACAGTTTCCCATAACAAGGAGCTTTTTAGCTGTGGTTTTATTACTTGCCATTTTGAGTTGAATAATGGATAAAAACCAGCTCTTTCAGGGAGGGGAATGCAAGAGGTAAAAAGTGCTATGTGTTTATGCTGCTTGTTCTGGTTAGCATATATGTGTGTGACTTTTATTAAAAATTAACAGAATTATATGAATTGCTTTCTGTCTAAAAATTACAAACAGAAGAATGCAAGAAGGTAATGTTGCATAGTTGTAACAATATATGGGTCAAAATCTGACTTTTGAGAGATTGTACAATTTTTTTCTCTTCAGTTTCCACTGTTCCTTTTTATCAGGCATAGAACAAAGAAAACAGATATGAAAACCAGTAACTTCACATCTAATTTTGACTAATTGTTCTCATGCTTGATTTGAACTAGTGCTATTATGTTAATTGGAATTTCTCAATTAGATACAGGTTATCATACAGAAGTGTAGGGATACCTGTGAAAAATAACAGAAGCCTTATCCCGTGCTGCAAAGCATTTAATAAAGGTTTCGAGTGGGAGTGCAAATGTACTTAAGAGGAGATACTTGTTTATTTAGGTTGGAAAATACCCTGCAGCTAGCACTTAATGTGATACCCTTCCTGAAAGCAGCGGTTTTGGGGCTGTGGTTTGGTTTGGACGCATATACAGACACAGAAATATCTGGTTTGCAGTATAACCTCTGACAAGCTTGTGGCTTTAACTTTCAGCTCTCTTACCTTACATATCTTTGGAAACACATAGCTAATCGTGGTGGCTACAGCTCATAAAACATTTGTGAGCTTTGGCATGGAAGTTGTGTGGGAATTTAATTGTTTGGTTTGTTCTTTTAGAGTAGATTTATAACAATACGAATGTGTCTGTTGATTTGATTCATCTTGCTTGTTTTCTCTTGGCCACAGGCTGACTGAGTGGGCTGGACTTCACTGGGAGGAGCCATTTTGTTGTGAAGTGGAGTAAGTGTGGATTTCTCCCCATGCTGCTTGCTGGGAACTGCTGTGCATTGCCAGGATTAAGCCAATGCTGAAGTCTGGGATGGTCCTTAGAGTCAAACACTCCCTTGTTTCTTCTGATGTTGGGATTTTTCTGTGGCCAGTCAGCTGAGACACCTACCACACATTAGCTTTTGTAGTTTTGCTGCTTGAACAAGGTTACATTTTCCCTCACTTCGTCTCCTTTTGACTACTTTTCTATGTTATTAGTTTTTATTTTCCTTGACTGATTAATTTTCTCCTGGCTGTGGAAGAAAAGAGCCCTGCTGATGTTGATTTAAATAATGTCGAAACCAATGGGACTCCTATGGCTGCCTTTGATCTTCACCCCAGTGTGTGTCATGTTGAATTCTAACTTCCTGCTGTGGATAACTGCACTGGCTATAAGATTTACTCTCATTGATGGCCAAGCACAATACCCAGTTGTTACCACAAATTATGGCAAAATACGTGGTTTAAGAACACCTTTGCCTAATGAGATCCTTGGTCCAGTGGAGCAGTACCTGGGTGTTCCTTATGCCTCTCCTCCGACTGGAGAAAGGCGTTTTCAGCCCCCGGAGCCACCATCATCTTGGACAGGTGTCCGCAATGCCACACAGTTTGCTGCCGTCTGCCCTCAGTACCTGGATGAGAGGTCACTGCTCAATGACATGCTGCCAGTCTGGTTTACAGCCAATCTGGATACTGTGGTGACATATGTTCAAGATCAAAATGAAGACTGTCTGTATTTGAATATCTATGTGCCCACAGAGGATGGTAAGTACTCTAAGGACCACACAACCATGCACTCACCAGTTCTGCACATGACTAGTAGCCAATCTTTAAAGCATCTTGCTCAGTTTCCTCCATGTTTAGTCTGTGGAAACGGATCATGCCTCTGAACATGCATTATAAGTAATACTTTGTTGATTGAACATGCTTACATGAATTCTCTTATCATGTTTCAATGTAACATCAAACCACATTTTCATTTGCAGGCAGTGGCCAGGGTGTGTAAGCCAGTCTGAAGTTTACATTTACAGTACAGCTGAACATCATTTAAAAGAGAGGAAAGTGGGCATAATCAATAACCAGAAGTAACACATTTGTTTTCCATGCATTAATGGTACAAATACTGCCACATACTGCCATAATTTAAAATTATAATCTCACCTCTTATTTTTGGTTTAGTTTTATTACAATACCTCTGAGCCTATTGTTAACTGTTTGATTTTAATAGATAATAGAAAATTGTTATAGTAGTTCAGTCTGCTGGTTTTGTGTCCAGGATATTTGCCTATAAAACTTTTCAGTCTAACTTACTTTTCTTCATTCATTAAATCTAAAATGAAGTAAACATGATAGTATTATGCAGAGCTAAATAGGCAGCCTTAAGCTTTCATTTGTTTTCTGCAGTCTTTTCTCAAGAGGGCTACTTTAAACTACTTTCTGTAGGCAAAAAGAATGAACACAATTGGTAACACACAACTCTTGGAACTTTTTCATAATCTCAGACTTAAAATTTCTAGCTTTATGGCATGCTGAATGTGTCTTTTGTTGTTTTGAATGGTACTGCTTCTTAGAGGCAAAAAGACCTGTTTTCATCAGGTCCCAGATGAATTAAATTTATTTGATATCACAAGGAAACAAAAAATTCTACTGGCAGTTATATTTGATATTCTGCTAAAAGTCAGTCCTTTCAGCCACTTAGAAGGTAGTTACCAATGCATAACGTGACAGATTTCTCCCAGATATGCAAATCCCTTCACTTTAGCTGAGGGTTTGATTTGCATAACCAAGGCATTGTTATTTCTCAGTAACCATGCTCTAAATATGCAAATTTTGTACTTAGATTATTATAATCCTTCTGCCTTGATTGACTTCTTTACTCAGAATTTCCAAGCAGTTTGCCAGCAATAAACATACCACCTTCTTTTCCTGTTCTCATCAGCTGAAGCAAAAACTTGAAAGTTAAAATTAAAGGAGTAAGGTCTGGGAGTACTGGGGACTCTGCAAACATAAATACTACTAAGCTGCTTAAATGAAAAGTGCTTTGAGAGTAAAGATGTGTGTATGGAGGCTCTGTTGCGCATGTGTATGTGTGCATGCATGTAGATGAAGGAGCAGATCATTCTACTCAGCAATTTCCCTCTTCCAATCTCATTGTGCTGTATCTCACTCCTTAGGTAGTAACATAGATAATTCTTTCCCAAATTTTTTTATGTTCTGGATTTTGTACTGCAGCTTTTAATTAGGCACTAGGGCAAACTTGCCCTAAGAAAGCATTTCATGTTAAGATTTTATTTGTTCTTGCTGTGCAGGTATCTGAGCTTTGCTAACTCAGTCTTATTTCAAGGCCCAGTGTTAATAAACTCATCTATTCCTCTGATCTAGTAAAAAGACCTTTAATTTGTTAATTAAGGAAGACAAGAAATTAGATATGGCAAAAATATATACAAATATCTAGGAAAAGAGTATTTGATATCGAATAGATAATAATAAAATACCGTGTGCTGAATAACTAACAACCTATAAAATTCCTTACCTTGCCTGTAATAGCTAATAGCATTTGTTCTTAGATCAAAAATAGAAAGGACTGATAAATTTATCTTTTGTAGATGTTTTTGTCTGCTTAACTTCACAAAATATGTGTGTGTTCCTCCTGGTTTTAGATTTTGTTTTTACACCTAATAGCATCTAAATTGAATCAATCTTCTTTCATTTATCCTCCTTAAAATATAAACCCATGCATAAAAATATATATAGCTGAATAATGAGAAACAAGGTTTGGTGTCAGTGATAAAGGCAGGATTGCTTCTGTACGATGTAACAAGCATTGTTAACAGGTTCCAATGGGGAAATGGGAAACTTAATGAATAAATGGAGTACATGATGTTTTAATTGTATGCTGTATATCCTATTACTAGTTAAATATAATTTGGCTTTTTTGGTAAGGAAAATATGCAACCTTCTGCTCGTAAAGATGATTAAGAACTGACCTACAAATTACATCTCCTAAGTTAGTGTGTCTCCAAATCATAGAATCATAGAATCATAGAATAGTTAGGGTTGGAAGGGACCTTAAGATAACCTAGTTCCAACCCCCCTGCCATAAGCAGGGACACTTCACACTAAACCATGTCACCCATGCTTCATCCAATCTGGCCTTGAACATTGCCAGGGACGGAGCACTCACAACCTCCCTGGCCAACCCATTCCAGCATCTCACCACCCTAACAGGAAACAATTTCTTCCTTCTATCCAATCTAAACCTCTCCTGTTTAAGTTTGAACCCATTACCCCTTGTCCTGTCACTACAGTCCCTAATGAAGAGTCCGTCCCCAGCATCCCTATAGACCCCCTTCAGATACTGGAAGGCTGCTATAAGGTCTCCGATGCTAAATGTGAATAGCCTTTAACTGTAGTCCATACAATCTGATTAAATGCATTATGATTCATTATATGAGTTTTAGTTGCAAAAATAAGCTATGTTGTTATGGAGACAGACCATGAAATCAGTTTTTGAAGCAAAATCTCAAAGTGAATGACTTTGAGTAAAATTTACATTTTCAGTTCTTTCTCAAGTACAGGTGCATTTAAAAGAGCTTTGAAACTGTTTTGTGTCTGGGAGAAAAGGTAGATGGAATCATCCAAACCTAATTAATGTTCTGACTGTGAAACATAATCTGAATAATTTTTTACGTTTTTTTTTTTTTTTACTTTGGTGAAAAACATTAATGAATTAAGTGTGGTTACACGCAGCGCTTACTTCAGACCAATCCTNCATCCAAACCTAATTAATGTTCTGACTGTGAAACATAATTTGAATAATTTTTTAAGTTTTTTTTTTTTTTAAACTTTGGTGAAAAACATTAATGAATTAAGTGTGGTTACACGCAGCGCTTACTTCAGACCAATCCTAATAAATATCTAATCAGAATATAGCTCAGGTCTGGTGGGTTTTTTCTGTTTTTATTTTGTTGCTGGATTTTTTTTTTTATTTTTTTGCACTGTATAACATGACCCATTTCTTATCACTTGTGTGGTTTGGTCAGAGGGAACCAAATTTTTATCATGTACTTTGAATGAACAATTGAAGAATAAATGCACACATCATTCATCTGATTGCAGAATTGCTTTACTGTTCTGCCAGTGTAAATGAATGGAATTAAGAGCAGAGTACAGTCCCTTTAACTGTCTAGATAAGATCAGTTATTTATAATAAAATAGTTTGAAGTGTTGGTACTTCTGTTAGATTAAATGACATAAAATTCCATAATTCCTTAAAATATTTGGAGCATCTTGGCCAAGAAATTAGAAGTGCCTTGTTAAAAAGCTTATGTCTGTATTAATCATAGCCTTTCTTTTGGCCCTGAATTTCAAATGTCAATAGCAGCAGAATCCTGAGAATTTTCCGTGTTAAAATGTTCTCACGAGGCAAAAAGCATCTTTGTTTTTAGAGGCTTTTTTCGTTTTTAATTTTTGGTGAAAATATTTTTCATGATGGAAATCAAAACACATAACAGAATATTTCTGCAGTTCTGGCTATGTGGATTTTTATTCTGTCACTGTTGTTCACTGAACAAGTGGTTTTGACTGACACTTTCCTTAGGGTAACATTTGTATTTCAGAGAATCTAGTGTAGCTGAAGAATTAAATTTATTTTATTTTTTTATTTTTTTTTTGCCTTTGCCTTTGGAAATGAAAGATTTGAGCCAACATAATCCATTGAAGTTTGTTTTATATTTTTCATAATAAAAATGCAGTTATTTTAAAGATATACAGTACAAGCAACAAAGATAAAATTTCACAAATTTTATGTGTCAAAGCTGACATCATAAGAAATTAGTCAGATCTGAAGCAATTAAAATATTTATAGTGAAATTATCCTTTTATCAAAATTACTTTCTAAACAATTGGCTTGATCTTCAGAATTATTTGTGTGGGTTTGTATAATGTTGTCTGTAATTTTCCACAAGAATACTTGAATGTCAGTTTTGAGGAGGTCATCTAGGGAAATGATATTGAGGACAGTCTGTTTATTATACCTTCAGTCTGAATATGGGTTTATCTGCAGTGGAAATGCTAGATTGAAGAGGACACAGACTATTAATCGGCTGTGTTTAATCCCTTGCCTTTTATCATTTGAATCTGTGGATGCTGGAGGAGATAGCTACCTCCTTTCATAACTGAGGGAGAAAAAATGGAATAAAAAAATAGAAAAGACCCTTAATTTGGATTTCTTTCACAGTAAACTTTGAAATTTTATTAATAACAAGGAAAGATAAAAATTAAAAAGACCTCAGCAAACAAAACTCAACATGAACAAATCTTTATTTGTTTAAAACCCACTCTGCTGCAATCAAAAAGGAAGATATAATAAAAACTTGTCTTTTTGTTGTCTTAGCATGATCAATAGTAACTGTATAAACTTATTTTGGTATGTGGATAGAAGGTACTTTTTGCACAAGTGCACAGCTACTCAACCACCATATAATTGTTGAGGATTAACTAACGAAGTATTTAGCATCTTCAGAGGTTTATTCACTAAAAATGCTCTGTGAACTCTTGTCTCATTTATATTACAACAAATACAGCCGAAGTGACAACAAAAGGTGATAGGCCATGATACTTATTAAAGCTGGCTGGGTAGGTCATAATCTTTTCATTAGATTAGAGAAACTGAGAATATTGTCCAGAATTAATGGTATGTTTAACTGTGAGCTAGCAGGAAGAAAAAAGTATTGGTCAAGAGCAGAGAGATCAGCAGTGTTCCTTCTCTGGGCAATCATGTGAAGGAAAGGTACCTTCATTTTTTTTAGGCTCTGTGTCTATTAGACTAAGAAATAGAGAAATTCAAAACTTGAACAAAGCTGACAAACAAGATATGCCTTAGCTGATTTCTACAGCTTGCACATTTTTTCATATTAGTTGAATGTCTGCTTAGTATATAAGTGAGTGTTTGCAGTTTTCTCCTTGTCATTGCTCTTGAATTGCAGTATCTGTTTAACTTGGAAAAAGTATTTTTTTGCAAAATTATACTGATAAAACCTCAGAATTTTTTTTCTTTTTTTTGGGAGGAGGGAAAAACGAGGTGATAGTAGAAAGATGAGTCCTATCATTACAATTGCTTGATTGCATGGAACAAAAATACTGCAATTACTTGATCACATGGAATAAAAAAAAAAGTTCGTCAATGGCTTCTTTACTAATGTATGAAATAAAAGTTTATACGTAAAATAGTAACACAGTGTACAAGACAGATCGATATTGTACAATATTATTTTTGTTGAATTATTAGTACGTGATAATAGGAATAGTAACTTTTATTTTCCAAATAAACCTGAATTTCTGTGCAAGATTCTCCTAAACTGTATGTTTTGTCAAGTTTCAGCAGGTGCTTATTGACATTTTTCAGGTAATCTCAAAATTACAGTTGTTCTATTATTTCTTCACTACTTTTGTCAACTTAAGTAGATACTTGAGAATCAAATCCAGGATTTATGTTCATAGTTTTAAGAAATTACATCCAATATCTCTTGTTTACATGTTTATAGCTTTGATCCTTTCTCAAAATCGTTGTTATGTGTTTTTGAAGCTGGTTATAAATTGTGTAATTGGAGTAAGAATGTACAGTTTAATTTTGTTTTCTCAAGTATATTTTACTATTTTATTTTTAATAGTATATTTTGTTATATATATTACTATATAAACTATACTTTTAAAAGCAAATTAAATATAAGTTTATTAACAGTATTTTAAATCTTTTTTAAACATATTTAGGGGTGGTTTTTATTAGATGATAACATTTATACAGTCTGATATTACAGATAGTGTTCTGAGACAAACCAGAATATAACAAGAGTTTGTTCTCAGTGAGACTGTCACAGTTTTTTGTCAGTGACTGGTTTATTTTTAGCCTCCACCCTTTCACTCTATTCTTTGTCCTCTTTGGAAAAATTGCAGTTTAATTTTTAAAATTATCATGCTATTTAAATGCATTTCAGTTTATACTATGCAAAAATTATACACAGTAAGGTATATCCTTTTGTAAAAGCTTGTATCACTTTGGAAAGTGAGGAGGATTAATAGTAGATAACAATTACAGTACAAAATGATACTGTAGGCATCATTTCACGCAATTCCAGTTGTACATAAACTTTTTAATGTTGGAGAGGAAATCGCTCTCTGTTGTGAAAGATAAATTTCCCACCGTGTCAGAGTGCCTCAAGTGAATTCTTTCACTGTTAGGGTTCAATATATGCCCTACTCCTAATCCAAAAATACTGCAGCATCTGTGAGAAGGAAGGCGGCATATGTCTGACTATCCTCTGCCTACCAGGATAAAGCTGTGGCTAATCCAGGCCCTTATTTTACATTCTTGCTTTTAACAGTCCCAAATACCTTCTGACACCAAAGAGCAGGACTCTAATCTAGATGAAATAAAGTCCTTAAATCCTTAGAGATAAATTCAGATTTAGTTGCTAATTTCAAAATGCTGTCCTTTCCTCCACGAATTGCCCATTCTACAGGCACTTTACAGGATTGCACCCGAACAGCCTTTTCAAGAATTGATATGCAGTGAAGCCTAGCAGGAAGACTCAGCATTCAGTATGACATTATCTAATCTGAGTAGTATTTTTGGCACAGTTTCCTAGAGTTTCATCACTGCCTTATATTGAAAAACCTGCTAGAATGGGGGCAGTGGTTTTTAAAACACGATGAATTAATGTTTCTTCTGCAAAGGCAACTTTATCATCCTTTTAGTCAAAGAACAGTGTCTTTGGAGCTGTAGAGGCTGTGCCATTTGGCCCAGCGATGCACAAGAAACAGCCTTTAGTCGTGTGGGTCATGAGACAGATCATAGGCAATTCTACTTCATTCTGCCCATTCTCTCCTTCATGTTTTGATTGGTTTCTTTTTGGTTTGTTTTTTGTTTTTTTGTTGTTTTTTTTTTGTTTGTTTGTTTGTTTTTGTTTTTGTTGTGGGGGTTTTTGGTGGTTGTGGGTTTTTATTTTTGTTTTTAATGTAGTTTTCCTCTGCACTCCTGCAAAACGCGTCATTGTGCACTGCTGCTTTTCTCTGTGTCTTGCTTTCTGACAAAACACAAATTGACATGACACCTACTAAACACTGTGTCAGTGCCTCTCTCCTAGGGCAGTGCAGTGGTCCTCAGCAGAAGTTTGGGTTGTGAATAGTGTGGAATATACTTGAATTATAGCAGTGCCATAGATACACATTTTGAATTTTTTATTTCCTAATAAGGCTTTGTGATCTCATTGATCTTCAGGTGTTTTTTTTACATGCATCAGAAAGTTTTTAAATTATTTCTGTCTTTTCATTTACATTTGGTTCAGTTTCTCTTAGTATATTAGTTGCAGCTTCAGATGAAAAAGACTTGCTAAATAGCTCAGCTAGCTCACAAGGCTCATAACAGTCTATATCTGTTGAAATGATAAGATAAATTGTCCCCTCATAAGTATGCTAGTCATAGGTAGTGTGTGAATCAGGCAAATTATCAATTTTGTTCTAGGAATGTTTAGGTATTTTCCAGATAAATTAACACAGGATGGAAATAAAACAAATGTTTGTCAATTGCTCCTCAGATTTCATGACAAAATTGTCAACAGCTGAAATGAAGATTAAAAATTTCTCTTGAACATAATAGCTTTTTGAACAGTACTTTTGTCATACTTTTAAAACTGAAAGAATAGCTCCAGCATTCAAGACTTTGTGTCAGTGCTTCTTGCTTATGACTTCAGATAAAATTCTCAGAACGGCATATAATCAATTATGCATGCTCTCATTTTGTGATAGTATTAGTTGTTACCAAATAGGAAAAAAAAAGTATTTTAAAGCTAGCGTATTTCATTTGTGGTTGTGATATTATCATTATCTGAAGAAATATGGATGAATTTAAGTTCTTAAGTAAGCACGTGTAGGTTTAGGGCTTTTTTATCTGGATGTTGCTCCTGGTACCCAAAGAGGCAAACAATAGGAAATAATTATTATAAATCCATGGAAATGAGCTAATGCTTACAGCCATCTGGTGCCGATATGTTAAAAATCCATTGCAGAAATGTTATAATAAAAAGAAAATTTTTCTTTTACAGCTCTTCTTGTAGGCAAACATACAGTGAAGAATAAATTTACTTGCAATGCTAAGCCAAATTGCTATACTATATACAGGGAATTTTAGTCAGAAAGATACTTTTGGTGACTTGTTCCAAAATGCGTATTATAGCTGGGTTAGTGTTAAATGGATTTTTAACTGACAGAGTGTGACATATTTATTCTAATGGAGAGAAATTACTTTGTGCTGACTCAAACATCTATTCAATTAATCACTGGTAATGTTTACAAGCCTTCATAGCTGGAAATCATGGATAAATTGTCTGATTTATTAAATATGCAGAAAGGCAAATAAAACCCAATCCAAATATATAGATTTCAGCCTCTTAGAAATAAATGAGAAACAAATTATCTTTTATGTGGTATTTTAAGTGTGTCTAGAAAATTTCAAATAATAATTTTGCATTTGTAATACTGCCCCAGTGGTTATTCTTTCACTTGCTCTTCATTCTTTATTCAGCCAGAAGAGGGAGCACAAGTTACCAGCAAACTAATATATTCTCTCAGCACTGGGAGCGCTGCAATGATGCTGGTGAATATAGAAGTAAACCATGAGAAACAGGTGCTGGTTTATGCCCTTTGAACAGATAGGGAAGGATCCTATTCACCTTTCCCATTCTGAAAATTTATAACATTGCTAGTGTTGGTTCTGGTTTTGTGGATTGAGGAATATATGTATGGAATAGAACCTGTTCAAGCAAAACATGCGCTCATAATGACAAACTTACATGAAACTATAATAAATAGTAAAGGTTTAGATGAGACACATACTGGGAATGCACCAATTTGTGGTTGAATAGCACATAATAATACTTGCTGTGAAAATCTTACAAGACATTTAATTGAAGAATTGATTCCAAAGAAGAGAATTTCATCTGTTTGTTGATTTAGTAGAAACTTTCCTGTGTAAAAAGAAATAATTTTGTCCTTCTTATTTATAATCTCAATTTAGACAAGAGGCAGATTTTATTTTTATTTTTTTTTTCCATTTAATGCAGTTGACTCTCAATTTTCTGTATTACACAGCTGAATCATGGAAAATGCCAAATGTGTTTTGCATCCTCTTATTTCACTGAGACCAAAAATGTTAAGTATGCTGAGGTTTGATCCTCCATGGCAGTACAGAGTGTTCAGTTTTTGCTATCATGTTGGAAGTAACAGTATAACTAAGGGATATCAAGTCATCCAAAGTGCCAAATTACACAAATTTCCAAGCGCTTCCCCTTCAAAATGCCTTGTTTCCAGGCATAATGTACCTGGTTCGAAAAGGCTGGCATGTTTATGGTCTTGCAGATTTGAGATACTTTTATCCGCAGGGCTCCCTCTACTTTAACAGTAGATCTTGCACTGCCTTCTGGGAACAGGCTGAATTGCAACTGATGTCTAGGGTGTGTCCTTGGGAGTTGTATTTATTGTGGTGATGTGTAAAACCACTCATATGAAATGATTGCTATGCTTTGTTACTAACAATTACTTCAAAGTGTATTTAAGTCTGAGAAAATGACACAAGCACTGTACAGAAGAGAGAAGCTTAGTATGATAGTCTCTAGGTGGGAATATTTTAAGGAAAACAGATTGAAGAATGAACTGAATGCAAGTAAATGCAGTAACATTAACTTAAAAAGTGGGAAAAGTCTCTTAAAATCATGCTAGAAGATCTATTATTTATTTTCTTTATCAAGATATTATCTATAATGCCTTCAGTCTTATTCCTGGAACTAAACCATAGTTGATAGATTGATTATGTACATTTTTATTCTTAGCTGTAGCCATTTTCAGAATAAGCCACTGAGATGCACAAGCCATAATACCTTTTTGTCTTATTTAAGTTTCACCCTTCCTTGCAAACACTTGTTCTTACTGACTTTTGTCACCATTTCTTTGCTTGTTTTAGAAAGGAGCACCTTTGCTCGCTGTACAAGTGTATGCCATAAAATAGATCTAGCCGCAATTTCCATTTCTAGAAAAGGATTCATCCAGATATTCTTAATGACTAAAAAAAAAAAAATAAAAAATACCAGAGTTACACACAAGACAAAAGGTGAGGAAACAATGGCTATGGCTTTTAAACAATTTTTGGAAAGGAGACAGATGACAAATAGGTGGATCAGAAAATCAGCTATGCAGTGGGTGTGAAAGAATCAGATGAAGAAAGAAAAGCCTGATTCTCCTTTCATGAATTACTCCTGTAATGGACTCCCTCAGTGGTCCACTAAGTTATTCATGGCAAGTTGTGGTTTTGGCTATAGGGTAGTACGTGAGGATCCTAGTGAACCCTATGGTGGTACATTAAGGTTTTCTATAATTTTGTGCTTGTTAGTTGTTGCTGTAGATTTATTTTTTCAATTTTAGCACATAGGTCTTATTTGCATTTTGGTTGTCATCATTAAATGTTCATCCCACATACATGGTATAAATATGCCCAGCAAGTACTTGAAATATTGCAAGACTCAAAGTGGAGATAGTGTTCTGATATTAATAGTGTCTTTTCTCTAAATGCATACAGTTGCCTATAAAAATGCCTGAGCATCTAGGAAGCCAGTGAAAGATCTCCATCATATAACACCTTCAGTTCAACCAGTTGTTTTCAGCTTTTAGCACCTTTATAAATGCGGCCTATAATACTTAAGATAATTTTGTATTAATCTAAAATAAATTGAGAAGTTAGTAATGATAAGTTTAGAATGTACTAGCATGTATAATTTTTAAAAATATGAAGTTAATACTTCATGCCATTTGTGAGTGCTGCTTCTGGATATGTTATATCTTAATATCGTATCAAAATTCTAAATGCATGCTGTTTTACCATGCTTGTTTTGCATATCTAGTATAGTATATCAAGAGGGTTTAGTATTGGGATTATTAACTGACTTCTTTCAAAATGCAAATAAATAGCTTTTGGATTTGCTTGTCTATATTTTTTTTCCTGTTCTGATCTTTTTCCCACTTTGCATCAACAGAAATTATAAGGTTGTTACCATTACTTTCCAAAACTATATGATAAAACTGTTAACTTCTGTATTATAAGAGGAGCAACTTTGAAGCGTATTTCTTCATGAGGTACTTAGTGAATATGTTATTTTACCACAAGTAACCTTTTTTGTTTGTTTGTTTGCTTGGGACTTCTATTTGTTTTGTAAGCATTAGTTGGAAGCACCTACTAATTTGTTTTCCAATTCCTTCTTTTCTTGTACATTTTTTATTAGAGATTTCTTGTCTAATGAAGAGATGTGAAGCAAAATTGCCTAGGGTTTTGTTCCATTTATTTACCTAATGAAAGGATTGAATTGTTTAGAGATGTTGGGACTGAGGTGGTCTGAGGGCATTTCTAACAGCGAGAGATGTGAGGTAGACTGTCTATGGCCTTTGTGCATTTGTTGTCCATTCAGAAAATGAGGATTATACTGATTTTCCCTGATTAGGAAAATGCCTCTGGGTGATAAAAAGCTGAAGTTACTTCTTACGTAATAGACTACATTCTTACTTTTATTTGCATGCAGAGATTTTTATAGACCCTGTCTCACTCCCTCTGTGAGCCATTTGTTGTCAGCACTTTGCATACCATTGTGTTGTATTGTAATATCTAAGGAAAACTCTGGAAGATCCATTAAGCAATAGATCTGGGAGTCATTGGACTGTGATGATGGTAAAGGATTCGGGAAGGTGGTTTTTTGGTAAATTGGTTCCTTAATGATCTGGCTCTACTGATAGAAGAGTGAAGCCTTGCTATCAAAGTTTACATTAATTATTTACTCTCAGTCTTCATGGGGTAGAGTCGGAAATGAGATGGCAGGTGGAATTTCTCCAAGACATAAAAGACAAAAAGATATAAAAAAAAATGAACTATGACTTAAGCCAGAAGAGGATCCTAAAGCATTAAAATACTGAAAGATGGGAAAAATTTTGTGACTGGGTAAGTCATATAAGCTGCCAGTATAATGTGCTTAAACTCAGAAGGGATCAGATGAACTACTGGTGAATAAAAAAAAAAAGCTGTTACTAATGTGTTACATAGTTAATAGATTTCTCATATAAAGATACCAAAAGCATGGAGTCAGAAATGGATTTTGAAAGAAAATATACTATTTGCAGATGCAACATAATGGCTTGCAATGTTGCTGTGAGTCCTTTAATTTTCTTCATTATCTCTCAACTAATAAAGGAATTACTCCTGAGTACAATATAAAATGTTTGCTCTAGCAGATCTGCCAGCTGGTTATGACCTAGTTGGCATAACCTTTATAGAGCATTCTGAAATAAATACTTCGCATGACCTATAAACACGCTCCTGAGCCTGGACTTAATGGGATATGTACTTGTATGCTGTGTCCAGCACTTTGAGGCCATCAGATGTATTCTTTATGAACGAACTTGTTTATTGCACTTTTCAATCAGCTAAGATTGCGTAGACCTAAGACCCTGACTATTTCCACTTTCTTGTGACTGTTAAACACCCGTTACAGGGAGCAGCCAACTACTTCTGTTTTCAGAGCTTAATTCTTTGAAGAAGTTGTATCCTTTTTGGTTGCAGCACACTTACTGTGCATAGAACTTGGAAATGCTGGGTTTTTATTAGTAGAAAATATCAGCACTTCCCACAGCTCCCATTTCCTTAATATAGCATTTGGGTTTGTATCCCTAGTTTTGTGAATTGAAACCCAGCTGGTAACAGCACCATGCAGCCTTCCCTCCACCCAAAGCAGGATGGTGAGGAGAATCAAAAGAATATAAAACACACAGGTTGACATAAGAACAGTTCAATAACTAAAGTACAGTATAATACTACTGTTATTACTGTTAATGATAAGGAAAATAGCAAGGGGAGAGAATATAAAAATAAAAGGGGAAAAGGAAAACCACAATGAACAGCAGTGATGCACAATACAACTGCTCACCCAGTCCAACCAAAACAGCAATTCATCCCTTTCAATTAACTATGCCCACTTTATATACTGAGCATGATGTTCTGTGGTATGAAATACCCCTTTGGCTAGTTTGGGTCAGGTGTCCTGTCTTTGCTCCCTCCAGGCTTCTTGTACCCCTTATTACTGGCAGATCATGAGAGACTGAAAAGTCTTTGGTCAGGGTAAGTGCTACTTAGCAACCACTGAAACATTGGTGTGTTAGCATTATTCTCAGACTGAAGACCTGTACTCACTCTGTGTCAGCTACTGGGAAGAAAATTAACTTTATCCCAGCTGAAACAAGGACCCCTTGCTTGCTTTCTTTGGTCAGTAACCTTCTCTGTAACCTTGACCTGATTTCAAAGTCCAGTTTCATGCAGGGTGTGTTCTCTCCTGGCACATTGCTCTGTCTTCCCCACAACTAAGAATGAATGAAGAGTTCAGACACAATTGGGCTATTGCAGTATAAGATATAGCTACATGAGTTGACTATGTGAACGTTCTTAGTCTTTATAACTGCCCTGACTTTTAACCTAGATGTAAAAAGCATTAATTAAGGATGCTTAATCTAACCTGTTTAAGTTACCCTGTTTATTGTGAGTTTCAGGTACACATACTATGAGCAGCCACAGTTTATCTGTCAGTTGGAGTAATCAAGATGACATACAAATATTTAGTTGGTATTTTTATACCTTAAGTTAATGTGAATTTCACCTGAAACACAATAAAATAGCAAGGGCTGGCATCCCTATATGTTTATCAGCATAAACCAAGAATGATTCCTCCTATCCCCACATGGCATACTGATCAAAAAAATTAACAAATTTTCTGTTTTCTTATCAATGATATGAATTTGGTCATTTGGAAATCACGTACCTGTGATTGTAGATTGTACCTGTGATTTGCTGGCGTCTTTGTGGAAATGTTGAGACCAGCATTTATTAGTGTTTCTTTTTAGAAACACAAAACACAGTCTTGATGCCACTTCTATATTGCCAATGACAGTTCCTGAAGTTTATGAAGAAATAGATTTAAGAGCCTCATGCATTGCTTTCAAAAAATGCTGACTTGCCTATAGATCAGAAAGTTCATACACTGCTGTGGATTTTTAACAAATAGTGACAAAACACTAAGCTATTTGCCTGAAAATTGCTTTGAAAACTACTTTTGTATTTGATTGACATTTCCTTCAAAATTACCTGTATATGCTGATAATTCGCATTACACTTCAGTATTCCTTACTACATTATAGGGTAGCACAGATTAGCTTTCAGACAAGATTGCTAAGGACAAACTGCATTTTTTCCTGTGAAGTTACACTTCATAGGTAAAGTCATTGGCCACAGAAATGAGCAAATTAAAATAAAATGTTCCTTTGTTCTCTGAAGAGAGCTGTTAGTGCTGTAGCTTGGTGGTAATTATTCAAGTAAGCTTGTAGATCTCACAGTTCTACCCCGAAAATTTCTAATGGGCACAGCCCTTACGATTTTAGAGGAAAATCTATGCTCTGTATAGAAATTTCTGTGTCAGATATAAGCACTGTATTTCTTAATTTCAGCAGAAAGTAGGTAAAATCTTGCTCAGTCTCCTATGAGAACACCCTTTAAAGAAATGCCTGATAGCAGCCAAGTCACTCAGTGTGCCTAAGTAAAATATTTGGGTTTAACAATAAAAAGAGCTGTGAGCACCTTTGGGGAGCAATCCAAAGCTCCAGCAAAGTGGAAAACTGCTAACAGTTAGCAAATGGCCATGACAATACATTTATATAGTTTGGACCTCAGTGAGCAGCTGACTTACTGGACAAGGTTGCTGAAGAAAGGAGAAGCAGTGGCTGCCAAAAAAAATCAGAAATTTGTAGTGTCACTGGAAAACCTGGCCTGAATTCCTACAAGAGCTGAGTACGCAGAGAGCGTGGTTCACCCTGTCTGGTGAGAATAGGCCATGGCAAAGTAGATCTGAGATGGTAAAGAACACCTACACTTTCTCAGAAATAACAGTACATATACCAAACAAAAAAAGAAAAAAGTGATGGGATACAGACATTTAATTGTAACGTTTCCTACTTGTTTCCCTCCTAAATAGCATAGCATCTTCACTATTCTTATCTTCCTTTAGTGTATTCATCTTCTTTTTTCTCTACAAATAAATTACATTTCTGAATAAATCCTTAACTTTATTTTCTCCTTTTGGGACTTTTATTCACAGGTCTGAATAAGCATATTTATATAAAATAATGTATAATATATATATAATAAGCATCTGAATAAGCATCTTTTCTTCATCTTTTAGGATAGGCCAAAAGCAGTCCTTTATTTAGTCAAAAGTGTGTTTTCTAGAAAAGTCTGTGATTATGTTGTCTTCTCAGGGTTTTATGTACACAGACACTAGTTTTGAAGCTAGGTCTGAAAGGACAACACTGACTTGTAAAGAATTGTGTCATTTTTAAAAAGTTTAATTATACTGCAATAAGTAGAAATGAGGTACAGGCAAATTTCTTGTATTAGGTTGAATATATTTGTTTCAAATGGACTTTTGCATAAACAAACTCTTAGAATCAAACATATCCCAAATGTGTGTATACATATATGTGCTTGTATGCATCTATACACATTCTTTGTACCTTATCCATTCTTTAGTAATCTGAGATGAAATGCTTTAGTTGAAGGTGCAGCCTGATCCCTTTTAAGGGCTGATGAGAGATTTCCATCTCAGAGAAGATCGCAATTAGTTTGATTAATGAAATCTGAGTAGTTCAAGGGAATCTATTTCCATTTGCGTTTGAATGTATTAATTTATCAGTTATTAATGGGCATCTATTGCCAGAATAACTAGAAACTTACGATGTTCTGCCATCTTAAGAATCTTGCATATTCTGTCTCCTGAATTTTTCATTCTCATTTCTCTCAAACTGTGATGTTATTCAGGATGTACTCCTAGCCATTTCTTTTCTTTGTTTTCCTTCATTAATTCATCGTATGAACTTTATTATAAGAATATCAGTAGTTCCTGGAGTTTTAAAAAGACTTTTGTTGCATCTTTGCTATTTTGTGAACTTACTTTTCCTCAGTTTATTAGTTTCTTTTCCAGTAGTTCTGACTGGAGCATTTGAAAATAATAGTTCTGTTCTTTGTTGCACACAACATCAGTAGTTACTTATTCTTCCTTTTCTTTGCTGTTTCTAACAACCCAGATGGATGTTCCTGATTAAAAAATAAATATATAAAAAGAGAAGAGGCTTATCAAGGCTTTTTCATCATCACTTTTAATTGCCCACTTCCCTGTTGCACAGTTCGATCACTGCATTCACTCGAGGTTTCAGTATCAGCCTGTATACTTGAATTTTTACTGGACTGCTAAAGAAACACAAATTTATTGCAAGTGATTTAATTATGGTGTTTAAGTACTTTAACAGAGAGAAAATAGCAAGTACTAAGACTCTTCAGTATAATAGAAAGGGCATAACAAGAACCACAGCTGGCATTTTGAAGTGAGACTACTTCAGTAATACAAGCATCTCTGTTCTATTCTATTCTATTCTATTCTATTCTATTCTATTCTATTCTATTCTATTCCCATTCTACTTTATAAAAAACAGTAAGGAGAATCCAATCTTGTAGAAAAAATTCTGATGAAAATTAAAGTTTATTATTTTCATCAGGAATGTATCCACCTGTGATGCCCATCAATGTAGTGCAAGTCATTGGGCTCACAGGGTTTCATAATATAAAATATAATAGTGAAGACTTATGAATAATTTTTAGTTACTTTTTTTTAACTTTAAAACCATATTTTTCTTTCTTTGTTTCCAGTGATTTGGAAAATGCTTGTTAGATGGCTATCATCACCTTCCCATTGCTAGCCTGGCTAGGCAATCTATTCATACCAGTATGTTTTCAGTCAAGCTGTGGGAAGTGTGTGTAGGACTGCACAGATGGCATTCAGCAGGCTCAGAAAGAAATATCAGAAGAGAACTCTACCTGTGACCATATGTTATTGCTGTTGTTGCTGTGCCTACTCAGCTTTGGTTCTTGGAAATGCATACAATGTATTTCTTACTGACAGGGTCAAAGCAACATGTGGGGAATTAATTGAAGTTGATATCAGAACAGAAGAAAAACAATGTTGTACAGAGTGAAGTTTTATTCTGTACTAAGACCATATTATTACAAAGTATACTGAATAAATCCTAAGTCTAATGAATCCTAGAAATGGTAATTTCATTTTGTTATCACTGATACATATGCATATTCCAGAGGTATTTTGTCAGTGATGTGGTTTTGCCTAAGCAAAACTTTTTTAGGAGTTAAATAATGGTTGTTTAAAGTAGGATAATTTTGTATTTGTATTTTATTTACAGCTATGCCACCAAGAGGCAAAGTCCCTTTGTTGTGTTGCATGCATATATAATATGAACTGTATTACAGCCTTTAGGTTAATAAGAGGTTTAAAAGCAAATATTCTCTGACTTTTTACTGGGATAGATTCAGTTAGAAGAAGAACAGAAGTGGAGTCTCTTTCATTCACTGTCAATATGTAAGGCATTTATCTAAAGTACAGCAGGCAATGCATTTGTTTCCTCTGCTAAGGGAACATGAACCCAGAAGTTCCTCTTAAGAGGAAGGTACTTCAACTACTACACAATAGGTATTTTAGAGTAGCTTTTCTTAGCCATTTTCATTTTTGAGGGCATTGAGATTGTTGAATGTTTGTTGATCTAGACAGCGTCATAGAAAATGTTGTTCAGATGCTGTTGAGGGAGAATATCTAGTTCCTAATACCTTCTTCTGTAATATTTACCTATTGTTACCTCTAGGTAAGTATATTTAAGAAATAAATACTTCAATGTAAAGCAAAAGTGGCTAAAACTGATTTCTTTTAAACCTTCATTGAACTGTCAAGTTCTTCTTCAAGTCCTCTTTTTAATGTTTTTTTCTATCTTATCACTTCTAAGATTGAATCTCTTGATACTTTTGCTAGAATGCAAGTAAACTTCACTGCATTTAGTTCTCACTGGATTTCTCACTAAATCTGGAAATCTGGTTTTTTCTTTTTTTTTTTTTTTTTTGTTTAAAATAATAAGTAAGACTTTCTTCCCTTGAAATTTTCATTGTGCAAGTTTTATGCTTTACTCCAACCTAATACAAATATTTAATGCATTTTTATCCTTCCATTGCGTGGATAGTATTGTTTCTTTTCTTCCAACAGCTTATATGTGGGCCAGCAGTGCTGAACTGTTTGAACAAAACCCTACTACCAGTGTGTATAGGAAAACATAAATACAATAGAAAATCACCAAAAAAGTTTTCATAATAGAACTTTGAACTAGCTTTTAATTTGGTACTGTAGAATCACTCTATCTTAATTTGCATATATTAGCAGATGAGATTCTTAAAACCAGAGAGCTAGGCCTTCTCTCTGCCCTCTCTGGTACCTACTGTTATGAGAGCTCTTCCATGGTAATAATAAATAATAATCATTTGGATAAAAGAAAACAATACTTGTTTCTTAAACATTTGAGCGCATGTTCAATCTCTCTGACTCCCTGGCTTTTACAATATTTCCAGATCTTTCCATGCCTGCATGACAATTCAAGGCATCAAGAAATATCATCATTTTGGGTAGCCATGCTTTTGCACACCAGCTGGGCTGGACTGGTTAATATGGTAATGCTGATTGGGCTGCCAGTCGTTGCAGTAGAGAAGGTAGAATTCCTGAATCAGTCCTTGTTTTCCTGAGAAGCAACATAGCTTGGATCTCTGCTATATTTTTATTTTTTTTTTTTTTTGCCAATCTTTTAGCTACCTAAGGCATTGACATTGACTAAAATTAATTAATGGTGTGATTATTTGCAGCAAAGGACACTTAATTTCAGGAGGTTTATTGGCCTATGAAACCAAATTAAGAATGTAATTGCAAAATAAATCTTACAGCCTTCTCCAGGAAAATTCTAGATGAGCTATGCATGTGGCAGTCACAGAAATTAAGCCTTCCATCTTGGTTGTCATGGGATGCTTCAAACCAGTTTGTGTAGTTAATATGCTTGAAAACAGAGTTGTTATTTGTAAAGAGTAACATATGTACTCTAGTATAAAGAAATACCAGGAAATTGTCAATATGCGTGGAATACTGAATAATATTGTTTAACACTAATAACTAAGAGAGAGCATCAAAACTCCCAGGGGCTGAATTTACTGTTCGACTATGAAGTAAGAACAGCAATACCATATGAATAACAACATTAGGTATAGAATAGCATCAAAAGCACTTTGCTTTCTCTTCTAGAACCTTAATTAAAGCAACTGAGTAAAATATTTTGCATGGAAAAAAGAAATAATGCTGTAATTAGATTAAGAAGGTATTTCATTACTTTCTGTTTAGGGAATAAATACTTTTTTGGATAAATACTGTTAAATTTTGGACTGAAAGTTTGTTTACCATTACCTATTTTGATAAGAAGTATGACATAACCAGTGTTTTCTTATCACTATGTTGTTCTTGACCAAGCTGAACACAGCAATAATTCTGTAGGTCAGAATACTTTTCTGCATTTTCGGAAATAGCTCCCTTTGTAGCAAGTGCCCAGTATTGCAACAAGAAAAAAAACAGCACTGTGATTGTACTAGTTTCCTTCAAAACTTGTCAGGATGGTAACTTCGTACAATTGTTTGACTTGAATGTTGCAGATATTTTTGCAGAAGTAAATGCTGGTCAAAGCTGGGTGAAGCAAAACACTATGGGTTTATAACAGGGTATACTGAAGGTGTGTTGTTCATGCTTATGAGGGACTCTTCCATGTTACTTAATTGTATCTCTTTGACTGGATGTAGAATTTGGGGTTTTGTTGTTACTTGAGAATATATATCAAAATATCTGAGATAAAATTACCTCAGACTTGTTTACATTAGAATCACCACTGAGAATGATCAAAAGGACATGATATTTGCGACTTCAGTGATCTGAAGATGTCTGAAAATAATACAAATAAATAAATGGCATGTTTTCTCTGAAGAACAGAACCAAACCGATGAGGTGAATTCAAACTCATTAGTTTGTATTTCCGGCAGTGTATTTTCAGTCATGTTGAACTATCTTAGGTGAATTTTCACAAATATATATATATGTATATATTTATTTTTTTTTAACCTTTGAAAACATTCAAGTGAAAAGCTATGAAAAGTAGAGTAGCAATTTTTACTTGAAAGTTTAAACTGTAGTGCAAGTTTAGACTTCTGAACTACATTTGTCAATAAATTTTTGTAAAAGTGCTTACATTTACAAGGGAGAGAAAGGAACTAATCTGCTTTTTTCATGTTCATAGCAATTACAAAAATATTTCCTTAAATAAATTATAAACGATAGGTTATTTTCTTGTAAATGGTAGTAACTGACTACCATTAATTAATAGAGAGTCATTACAAGCAGATTACTCTGTGTTGCAGGTATTAATTTAAACTACTGCATTTACCTCAGTTGTATCAAAGAAAGCCATTAGTGTACCACCGTGTTGTTTTGTTAAATTGAAACAAAAGTTGTATGTTTGGAATGCTTTAAGAAAAAGGAATTTTTTTATCCTCATTTTTTCTTTCCTGTACTGTTTGTTAGTACCAAATTCCTGGCAAATATTCAAAGCTGATGCCATTAAAAAGGAAAGATCTATTTATTGATTGGATAATTTTAGGTTCATTTTGTTTAAAGAGGCTACTTTAATCATGACTTGAAGTTATATATAGTTATATAAAAAGCAGCCCTTAGGAATACATGGTGTTTCAGAGAGTAACTATAATACAGATGAAGTTCAGCTACAAGAGGAAAAACCTTGAGGAAATATTGTCACTATAAAATACAGTACTCTCTTAAATATTTTTATGCTTACCATAAGATTATCCCAAATAAACCTATATGTCTATAGTGTACAGCGCTGTGTGGGGAACATAATGAGTTGCTTCACATAAACTAAGTGTTCTTGCCAATTATCAGAACTAATTAGCTTGAGTAGGCAGAATGCGATATAGGTTTTCTGCAGTTGGATTAGATGAGCTTTGAAGGTCCTTTCAGGTCCAAACTGTTCTATGATACTATGATTCTGTGAGTTGTTACATTAGCTATAAACTGGAGAAACCAAACGTAGCTTCCTTAACTGGGGATTAGCATGCATTTGAGAATCTGCAAGATTTAACAATACGAAGTTTACTTTTTCTGAGTGAATTTAAATCTCACATCTGGATTTTTTGTCAGAAGCTGTTCAGGATGCTTTGAAAAAATAAAGTGTCATTATGCTTGTTATTTTTATTAATTATTTCTTTACTGATAATTCTTAATTTCTTATTAAATTAATATTTTGCAGATTTCCAGTTTATTTGAATGTGTAGCTTATGTATTCATGCATGGATTTCTGACTTTTGTTGCTCTCTAACCCTTTATGATGTCTTTGAGCATAATATAAAATGTGAAAATGTTCCACTGTGACCATTTATTCCGAAGTTCAGATGGTTACCTTTCTTATTCTGCTAGAATTTCTGGTAGGTTATTGGTTTCCTGTACAATTCCTGCCCCTAGGCAGTACAACTGTGTTGTATGATATTAGATGTAGACAGATTATTTAGCCAAGTGTGCCACATATGGACTTCGATTAAGTTGTCCTGGATTTTCAAAAGTAAACTTGACAGCAGCTTTTGGCCCATAGCCATTGCACTGTTTCCAGAATAAATTCCCAAGGGAACAGGATTGAAGCTAGTGTCTTGCAGTGTGGTCTGAGGCAACTAGGTAATAAAAGAATGTAATCAAGAAGAACAAGCATTTCTTTCTTTGCACACCACATTAGGGAGTAGGAAAGACCTAATTGGAGGTTTCACATAAACATTGCTTATTTTTTTGTCATCTGAACTGTTAATTAAGCTCCTGTTGGTGAGACTGGCTGTCTGCTTTCTACACATTCTCTTCCAGTCATGTATGGCAACTTTAGAAAGGGACTTTAATGATGGAACTTGAAGGGTAACTTGTATGAGCAACATGTGTAGCTTGTAATGGGTATTTGGGACCATGTTCTGAGTTTAAAACAGCTTCTTCAAAATTTGGTCTCTGTAAAATAATATCTATTTATTTACAGGTACCCCATTTATTTAGCCTATGAGAAATAATGAGTTAGCAGCACAAATTGTGCAGTTTCTTCTTGTAGAAATCTGCTATTTAAATTGCAGGTGGATCTGAAGTTATAGTTTTCTGTTAAACTCCTGCTTTCCCTTCTGTCATTTGCAGGTTTCCATTTGGAGTATGTGTATAAGTAGTACCTAGATACAGACTTATGGTTTGTCATTCTAACAATGTTTTTACAATAAATATGACAGTCACCCTAACAGGTCTTATGGCAAAACTCCCATCATATTTAGTTGTATTGACAGTAAAGCAAGGGCCAAAAATTAAGTAGCCTATTTGCCTCTTCTACCTGTTGACCCTTTTAGAACTTTTAGGATCTAGAAGCACTTACAGTAGAATCCATTCCTGAAAAGAGAAGATACTAAATTTAGTGAGGGCTGGTTTTAATGTACTAACTTTGTCTTTTTCCTACTTAGTTTTTCCTTCAGCTGCTGAGGCCTACTTTTCCCCAGATATTATCTTATTACAGAAAATAGATGCGATAAAATAGTCTTCATCTTACTCCATCTACGAAAATAGTATTGATATTTTATGTGGAAACAAACATATTGTCTCATAATGTTAATGGATGTTATCTGTGCCTATTCTAAAGTCAGTAGTTGATTTTGCTGCTTATATGAAGATGCATTTCTGCTTATGGCAGGAGGGGTGGAACTAGATGATCTTAAGGTCCTTTCCAGCCCTAACTATTCTATGATTCTAAGTGCAATAAAGAATAATATTGACACATTTAAAATACAGCAGTGAATGTATGGACAATGTAATGGGTTAGAATAAATAACTTTTAGTGTTTTATTCAGAATACATGAGTTGAAAACACTGTATCTACAACATTCAAGATAGTAAATCCTGTTATGCAAAAACCTCTGTGATGGGATCAAAAGTCTATAAGACTGGAACTTTTAAAGATTGTTAGTTTCCATGTGAACCTGCTGTATCTTAGCTAGTTACGCACTTCATTTTAAATTTCACATTTATTTGACACTGTGTTTAGTTTGCAAGCTTGTGAATGAGATTATTAAAAAAAAAAAAAA
>NDXB01007711.1:79436-122404 GCA_002631895.1 Agapornis roseicollis | reverse complement strand
TTTTTTTTTTTTTTTTTTTTTTTTTTTTTTTTACTTTCTTTACATTCCTGCACTCTCTGTGACCAATTTTATCAGGGTTTGATGATAAGAATTATGAAATTACCCACTGTGGTGCCTGAAAAGCAAAGCAAAACAAATACAATGGACATCTTCAGCCATTCCCTGTGTTGTTAAAAGATCCAGGCATGGAAGGCTAGAAGGAGCGTGAGAACATGGCAGGTGTCACACAGATGCACATGTACAACCACATAGACAAAGAGTGAAACTAATGAAATTTGCCTTTTGACAGTTTCCCAGCTGAGCAGCAACTATTAAAGAAATCACCTTTCACCTAGTGTTGTTTTTCTTTGAAATTTTGCCTCAGGTGAAAAACAGTTGGCACAAATAGGGTGTTTTTTAGGGTAGAGGGGAGAGTTAAAGGCATAGAGTAAGTTCATTATGCTACATCATGTAGTCTTTGTGAGGAGGCTTTGAGCTTGGACAGGATGCTTCAGTGATGCCAGGAGAAAACTGAAGTAATAGCCTGAAAGATTTGATCACAGCAATTGTTTTGCTGTTGTTTTAAGTCTGATAACTTCTTGTTGTTCTTAGTGGTAGGAAGGTTGGCTGTGGTGCTGCAATTTCCATTTGTTCTCGCAAGTGTATTTCAGTATTGATATGATTCACAGAATAATGGCAACAGACAGGTATAATTTGGACCAATCTGTGCCAGCTCTACCTTCAACCTCGCTTGCTCACTTTGTCATTGACCTTCAACACACTTAAGCTCCATGGCTTATTTTCCTCAGCAAAGCTCTCAATTATAGTTAATTTTCTCAAATAGACAGTAGGTGTTTTAAATTGTAAATTGCACTGATTGAGACAAGAAAAAATTCAGATCTCTTTTACAGCTGAATACAAATGCAGTACTAAGTTGTTTGGGTTTTTTTTTCCCTGTAGGAACAAAAGTACATATGACAACAGGTAACATCAGCACACATAAAATAATAATACTGTTTATGTAAACCAAAAGAATAAAAGCTTGACNGGTGTTTTAAATTGTAAATTGCACTGATTGAGACAAGAAAAAATTCAGATCTCTTTTACAGCTGAATACAAATGCAGTACTAAGTTGTTTGGGTTTTTTTTTCCCTGTAGGAACAAAAGTACATATGACAACAGGTAACATCAGCACACATAAAATAATATACTGTTTATGTAAACCAGAAGNCAAGAAAAAATTCAGATCTCTTTTACAGCTGAATACAAATGCAGTACTAAGTTGTTTGGGTTTTTTTTTCCCTGTAGGAACAAAAGTACATATGACAACAGGTAACATCAGCACACATAAAATAATAATACTGTTTATGTAAACCAAAAGAATAAAAGCTTGACTTGTTCCTTTTCACAAGAACTATTTATATTTAGCCAAAGACTGGAATTTGATTTCTCAGAAGTAATTGCATACATAAGCTATATCATTTAACTTATGATTCCATATTGTTCATATGGGATTCCTTTAATTGCAAAATTCAACTTGTTTTCAGGTGGAATAAATAGTAAAATAATATATTATAATGATACTTTATCATTATATAATATTGTGTTATAATAAATGTCACCTGCCATGTAGTAATTATATCATACAGAAGTTTTTATTATTTTCATCTTATTTCCCACTTCTGTCACAGAATGATAACTGACAAGCTACTTTTGTTCCTTTCTAAATTTTGAGTAAAGCATGAACCCCAACATTCAAAATACTAAGTTTAAATTATTCTTGAAACATTGCAAAATGGAAAACCAACATGAGACATGAATTCTCATAACTTTGGTCAATAGAGAAAAGATTAGTCCATCAGAAGATGTATAATCCACAAACATAGTATGCATCAAAACTGTCAAGTTTGGGTGGAATTTAGGTGAATCAGATACTGGTGAGATTGGTGGTGTGGTATTGAAATTTGAAAGTTTAAATCATGATTCCAAACAGCTGTTTTGATGCTAGCTTAATATAATTAATAATTACATAGCATGTGTGAATTGAAGCGATCCTTATTCAGCTTTAACATTTGTAGATAAAATCTCCCACTTTCATGATACGCTCTGAATTTATGCTTTAAAGAAGTTAGAATGTAAATAATCTGGAATGCTGCAATTTCAATCTGTGCTTTAACCCTTCTCATACCTCTTCTGTAATATTTTTCTGTGAAAATATCTAAAAATCTTCCAAGTTGAGTACTTGGAATTAGCAAGAGTTCTGCCAGAAATATTGTTTTCAAGCTCTAGTTAGTATGGACTGAACATATTTTTTAAATTTTTTGCTGGTATAGATTCATGAACATCTAAATCTTCTGATGACTTTATGCGTAAAGTCCTACAACTGCTTAACACTAATGCCATGTGCTAAATCTGTATGCCACAAAATGAAACCTCAAAACCAATAGCATTAACATAAAAGGAATTTCTGGTTTGTCTCTAGATATTTTTGTTTAAGTCTAGATTTGACCCATTTAATTTCCAGGATTTTAGTGAGACTAGGAAGTGGTATGCTCATGAACTTCTTGACTGTTACCCGCTAAATCAATCTCCTGACATTTGGATAGAGTTGTTCTATTTCTAAGCAGCCCAATCCTAATATCTTGTGGTCTTCAACTACCTCTCTGTGGTAATAATGAAAAGATGGAATGCGAGATTTTCTTCTTTAAAAGGATGGTTTCTGTGTGTTTGTTTAGAAGTCCTGACAGTTTTTTTCCATGATATCTTCTGACAGCATAATTTCTTTGGGATAAGGACAATAATTTTGGGTTTCTTTTTTCAGTCAGGTGTGTTTTCAATACTGAGTAAGAATGCATAAAATGTTTACATGAACTTTTCTTTCCAGTTTTTATTTTATTTCCTAGGCACCTGCTACTCAATCTAGGGAAAACTTTTTCTATGCACGTATTATTTTGGGAAATATTAGAATAACTAAATATACATATTTCAGATTATAAAGCTCTTCATCGTATTCAACTTACATCTGGTTTTCTCTAAAATAGCTATTAGTATATTCTATCCCATCTTTTAATTTTTGATTTTTAACTCAACTCCTTTTTAACATTTTCATTTTTTTATAGTCTAATTGTTCAGTTGGCTTGATATTGCTAATTCCAGTAGGAATTGATACATTGTGTGTAAATGAAAATAACATTGAAATCTGCTAGAGGAAAAAACTTGAAAACATTGGATTATGTGCTAAATCCAAACCAAACAAAAAACCCCAACCCAATACCAACAAAAAATGCAATAAAGTTTTGCATGTATCTCTTTTAAATAGAGATATTTCTATAACTGCTACTTACCTGTAACTAACACTTCCGTGATTCCCAAATGAAAATCTAAGATGTCAGAGATACAGTAAACATCAAAATTGGAAGTGAATGGCATACTAGACTATTACACTATTACAATGGAAGAAAATTGCATTCTCACAGGATCTACTGAAATAACAAACACAATCATTTCCTGAATTCTCTGAAGGCAACTGCAAATGAGCTTGTTTTCAACATAAAGAATCAAAATAGCTGCACCAAATAATTGGAGGTATTCTTAAGAATTGATTATTCAGCTCACAGCTTCCATTGTTGCCTACAAATGCCCAAAGGGAAAGTTTGCACAACTTCATCAGCAGTTGTTAAATGCAGAGTATGTGCTTGCATTGCTCAGCAGCCTGCAGAGGGTGTAACAGTTACCTTTAGTTATTAAAACTGGCTGTTCACATTTTTTTACACGTTCATTTTAAATGGGACATAGGTACTTATCTGTCTTAAGTTTATGTGAAAATCTTCACACTTTAGTTATAAGTTGTTAGGTGAACATTATGGGATTCCTTCTGCAGACTAGTTACCTAGGTTACATAGGGTGTAGTTACATGGAGACTTGGGAATTTTGTTTAATAACAAATGTTGAATTGTGCATTCAAATTTAGAAGTCCTGTATATTCTTAGAAGCCTAGCTGTAGTATAATCATCATATTATCAACCTTATATCCCACTGCAGCTAATTCTACTTTACCCATATCTTACACCTACTGACTTGCCAGTGCTGTAAATTATATATACTTCTGGACAAATTTGCAGTAGAATTTATATATCCTACAGGGTTTTCATATTCTTGGATCTTTACTGTAGCATTTACTATAGACTTACGCATGTTGTCAGTCCTCAGGTAAGACTGAAACCAGCTTCATGACAGTGTGTAAGCTTGTACATGCTGGTATTTTCTTTGAATAGGACTTCTCATATGCTGAAAACTTCGCATGTGCCCAAAGAGCTTTGCCAGCACAGAGGCAGTATATGTAACAAAAACGGAAAGAGTGTATTTTTAAATATTTCAGTATGTTGAACTGATTATTATATTTTGGATGTTGTAATTCAAGAAAGTAGCATGTAGGTATCTATGCCAAATTTCAAAATGGCTTTGCTGATGAGGGAGGTGAAATGGATGAAAGCAAATGCTGTGCTTCTACAGAGCAGTATTGTGCACTCAGACATGTTAGCAGTTTTACGTTCACATCTCATCCAGTACACCAGTTTAATAGAGAAATGTAAGGTATTAGAGGTCACTGCCACACTTTCATGACAGTGTTCCTTCTGATGCTTGTACAAAAAAATACACGTGTCTAAATTAAATAACTGTATGATAAATTTATGCTTTTTTATGAGTCTTTCACTATTCAGTTAGTAAGCATTGCAGTCTCAGTCCAGTCCTCTGTCAAATAAAGCAGACTCAGTTACACTGGAAGTTCAAGAAATGCTCCCCTTATTTGTTGGAGGTCACTGAAAGGATACACTGCACAATGCTTGCTTTCTTTCTTTTGAGCCATTACAGACAGCTATGTCAAAGCAATATTTTGTATTTAAAGACTTTAAGTTCTAAATGTTGTGTAACTTGTGTAACAAAGTTTTAAACCTTAATTTGAAAGTTTTAAAAATCGTTATTCTGAGTAATTTTTATTCGAAGTATTTTATTTTATTAAAAAAGTGCCAAAATAAGACAGGATGAAAGATAAAACTTAGTAATTTTATAGTTTTTTCCAGGATGAAATTTCTCCAGTATCTCAAGGATATCAACAAGGATGCTGGAGAGGAACTACATCAGGGACTGCAGAGATAGAACAAGGGGTAATGACTTCAAACTGAAACAGGGGAAGTTAGGTTAAATACAAGGAAGGGTGGCGAGGCATTAGAACAGGCTGCCCAGAGAAGTTGTGAATGTTCAGTCCCTGGCAGTGTTTAAGGCCAGGTTGGGCACAGCTTTGGGCAACATGTCTTGTGTGAGAAATCCCTGCCCATGGCAGGGGGGTTGATCATAAGGTCCTGGATGATCATAAGGTCCTTTCTAACCCTAACTATTCTATGATTGTATGAATAAATACAATCTAAACAAAATATTTTCAGAATAAGAAATAGCTTTCAGTTGTGGTTCTTATAGCAACTATAACGTGTCTAGTGTAAATACCAGTGTTTATCTTCATCACAACATGTATTTAACAATCTTCCTGAAATGAATAACTCACTTTCCAAAAATGAAATATATAGGAAGCTTTGAAAAAATTGACTAAAGAGAAGAAATGCTGCCCAAAGTTAAATAAATTAAGGTTTTATTTATCTTTTGCATCTTACTTGGAATAGGAGTCAATAGCATTTAGCTGGTGAATACAGGATAGTACATATAATCAGAATGTAGACAGGCCAAAATTTCATGTAACAACATAGCTCCTGAGTGGCAACTGTTGTTACTATCTTTTGTAAGTTCTTTTTGATCCTAATAATGATCAGGATTGTGTATCATCTCTACATCTATTCTTTTCAATAGAAGTGTCTATATATTTTTTTTCTCATACGTTCTCTAAAACTATTTGAAAGAAGCCTGTGAAATAGCATTTACTTTTTGTTTTAATCCGTATTAATGTATGGAACACAAAACTATAGGGATTTTTGCTGCATTTTCTTACAGTCTATCCAATTTCAAATATCTGACAGAAAATTGTCTTTCAATTATCTTTTCTTGAAAAGAAACATTTCCTGGCTATATAGAAGCATTTAAACTTTTTCTATGGTCTGGACTTCTAGTGCTTTGGGGTTTCTTTTTTATGTGTGTTATAGCTGGAGTCATTAAGAATACAAACTCAATTATGTTACATGTTCCTTAGTTAAATGTTGTTGGTATACAGAATTGCTGTTGGTATACAGTTCTGTTGTTGTTAATGGTATTAAAATAACAGCCATTGTAATCATGGTCTTCTGCTATTCAGTGACAATATAGGAATTAAAATAAACTCCCAGAAATCTAATTCAGGCAAAGTAAAGTAAAATTCTGAGCTTTCATGGGTTTCCACATTAAAAGCTAAAGTAAGAATCTTAATTTTATCTAGGAGAGAGATGCAAGGCCTCTAAGGGCTGCTTTGAAATCATTGAATGTGGCTGTTTGCTGGACTTATACTCACTGCTGACAAATTACAATTGCATTTTAACACCTTTATGGGAAGAGTGTGCAGAGAATAAACCTGTGTTTAGACTATTAACTCTACAGAGCATTTTCATGTACATACATGTGTATATATTTACACATAGGTGTACACCCACACAATTGCACACACATTTTGCCAATATTCAAGAAATAATTAAGAAATAATGGTTATTCAAATATCGACAATATGCATATATTTCTTTAATTCAAATCTACAGGCTTCTAAAAATACAGGTATGTAGATTGTCGTAGTTTGAACCCAGCCAGTAACCCAGATCCATGCAGCTGTTTGCTCTCCCAGCCACATTCCCCCATCCAGGCAGGATGAGGGGGAGAATCAAAAGAATGTAAACCCCATGGGTTGGGATAAGAACAGTCCAGTAGCTGAAGTAGAGTATGCTACTACTAATGATAATAATGATAAGGGAAATAACAAGCGGAGAGAATATAAAACTAAAAGGGGAATAGGAAGAGGAATAAACAGCAGTGGTGCACAATACAATTGCTCACCACCCCCCGACCAGTACCCATCCTGACCCTAGCAGCAATCTGGTCCTTTCCAGGTAACTTCCCCCAGTTTATATGGTGGGCATGACATGCTGTGGTATGGAATACCCCCTTGGCTAGTTTGGCTCAGGTCCTCTGGGCTTCTTGTGCCCCTCCTCACTAGCAGAGCACAAGAGACTTAGCAACAGGTAAAACATCGGTGTGTTATCAGCATTATTCTTAGACTAAAACCAAACCACAGCACTGCACCTATTACTAGGAAGGAGAAAAAATAAGTTATAGCTGAAATTAGGACATAGATTCATAGAGAACTGCTGTCATGGGATGGGAAATCAAGAGCTTTAGAGATGTATTGAAATGACTGTATAAATAAAACATATCACTAAGAGAATGACTACTAAATCCTGTATTAATCTGGTTTGAGTTGGAAGTTTCCAGAAAGTTGAGCATGCTCTATGTGAAACTAGGAGGTCATACAACTAATAATGTGCTATGTGGTTTCTGAAGACTGAGCGCTTTCCAAAAATTAAATGGGGTCAAAAGGTATACTATGTGACAGATGGAGAAATTGCATATAAATTGCAGAGAAATGGTGTCAGCTTAAGATAATTTTTTGCTGCCATTACAGGCTTCAGAATGGATACCTAAAATGCAAGGAGTGGTAAAGTGCATGCATGGAACCTGACTCCATTACATATACATATATATATGTGTGTGTATATATATGTACACACATATTATCACTATTATCTGAATAGAGGAAGATGTGGCATAAATTGTGAACACATCTGGGAAGACTTTCAACCCCAAAAAATCTGTTTCTGAATGAGATTTTTATTCATTATCAAAGGAAATGTGAGCCAGAGCATATGCTTACAACGGGTGACTTCTTCATTTGTGATAGATGTATGCATGGCACTGAGAATGAATCTCAGAATACAAGGTGACTTTACATCCACAGATAAATGAAATCAAGGTGGGGGTTTTTTAAGTTTATTAATGCATGGGTCAGTGTTTCAGAATTAGAAGCTTTTAAAATTAAATGCTTGCTGAATTGAACTTTGTAATTACGTTGTACATAGAACTTCTTAGCAAGGAAAAAAGTAGCCCACATGACATCCAAAACTTGGAGGTTAACTGAGATTGAGAGCCTGTATCTAACATTTCTCAATGAAGTTGACAGATTAGAGAGCATCTGTATTTCATTAACAGTCATATTTTACCTAGTTAATTAGGTACTGAATACATATAATTGAATGCACTCATATATTACATACACAATAACTATTGTACAGTGAATGTGAGCTTTGCATGGAGATGAGTCTCAGCCACTGCTTTTCACATTTTGACTCACTAATCACCATTACTTCATATATAATGGCAGTGTTTCCAGAAAATTTCTGTAGAAAATCTGTATTTTGTCTGTATCAAAGAGAAGCAAACCAGTATACAGAACCCCAAACTGAATATATTAACAATTCTTAAGTATGGTAGTAATGATTAACTGCATTCTGTTAGTTTTACAGTCATGGATTGAGATTTACTTGAAACCTTGAATTTTGAGGGATATGAGGACATTTTAAATAATAGAATAAAAAAAAAGTAATAAAATACTTATTTTAGCTAAATATGATGTCTCTGTGATATACTCAGAGTTCATACACAAACTAATACATATAGAAATTAATATACTGCTCTTTTTCATTGTTTCCTGAAAACACACTTCCAAATAAAGACAATTCAGGAAAAAAATGGTTAGCGTAGTGACTTAGACCATTTGATTTTTTTAGAAGCCATGTTTACTTTATGAGTTAAATTAGAAACTGAGGTTCCTTTTCATGTTTCACTCTTTATCAACTAACTTTTAACAAGAGGTCTACTTGCTGCAGGAGCAAGGACATCACAATGAAATGCTGGGTATAAGGATATCTTGGTGTCATATTTATTTATTTATTTATTTAAGACAGGAAACAGAAATACTGCACAAGGAAATGAGTGGGAAAAGCTATGTTTCTTCCCTCTTGCTCCCATAAGCACAGTCCAGGACCTGTATGGACATGTGTGTTTGTGTGTGCATGTGTCTGTGCACATGTATACACCTCACAAGTATTTTTGCAAAGTATACTGAATACAAATTAAAATGTACTCTTTACTGAATCTTCTAATAGATAAGTACAAGTTCTTTATCATGGTAAGTAACTGTGTTCAGTTAAATTCCAGGTTTTTCTAAAGAGCCTTAAATGTGACATAATATGAACCAAGGCTACTTTTGGACCAATTTCATGTTTGGGATTAACTCAAATCTGTTTCACCTTTTTACAGTCTGTTGTTTTAAATATCTCCTTACTCATATGGGAAGTGAAGTTAAATTTGAAGGTCTTTATGGTTTGTCTTGGTCCAGTCATGTTGAGTAAGATTCAAAGATAATTTCATTTTTATTATTTCCATCTAAAATTCAGGTTGTGACTGATTCTTAATAAATCCTAATAAGCATAAATAAAATGTTAAGTCATTGAAGCTAGTAACTGAAGGCATTATTTCTGCAAGGTTACGGAACAGAATGAAATAAATTGCATTTCTTGCTTAGAAACCATGATTTGGTCAATTTTTTAATATAATTTTTTGTTTATAATCTTCTTTTTTAATAGCACATTAATTTTGTTTTTGCAGAAATCACTTTTACTGAAGTTAACTGCATTGCCACAGAATATGATACATTTTTTTCAAATATTTTCAATTTGTTCTTCTTGACATTTTAAGTTTATGTGCAGTTTGCATCTTTTTTGTTTTTAAATTTCAAATGTAACAGATTTTGACATTTTTGTTACATTTTTTTTGTACTAGTGTTTTGGGGTTTTTTTATTTTTTTTATTTTTGAGAACCTGCTGGTTTTGAATTCTCTTTTTTCCCTTTATTCTCCTCCTTACTATGATCCCAGGAGCCAACACAAAGAAAAGCGCAGATGATATAACCAGTAATGATCGTGGTGAAGATGAAGGTATTTTTTGTTTTTTTCAAAGCTCAACCCTGATGCATGAACATAAACTTTTAAATTTTTATTATAATAGTGATTATTATTGTTATTGTTATTGCTGTTATTTCAACATTATTTTTAGTCCCTTATTTGCAGAAGCACACTCCAGTGTGCTTCTTCATTTTCTTCTTTACAGATTACTTTCATTGTTTTTCTTTTTAAATTTCAAATTAGCATATAGATGACTGCAGTTCCTCTGACATAGATGTAAAAGTTATTTCTAAATATGTGTGAAGTAACTTAAATATTATTTGAAACCACATATTTTTGTTCCTTTATCCTTTCTTAGGTTGAGAAATGGAATTTAAAAGCATGCATGTGCTCTTTTCCCTCCTACATATTTTCTAAATTCACCTGTTTGAAATTCATGAAAAACTCACATCTATCCTTTCTCTCACTTCCACTGTTTCCCCAGTGCACATGCTGTACATTGATGCATTTGAATTGTGCTTTTTCTTTTACATTTTTTTGTACTTTCTTTTTTTTTTTTTTTTCCTCTCACAGGATGTGGCTTATTTCAGAACACAAAAATAAAGGCAGCTGTTGATGTTGCTTTATTGTTTTTTTCCTGTAATCAGCTCGCCTCTGAGATACATTTGTTCTGACTCTGACCACATTCCCACTGAAATCAATTACAATCATTTTCATTGACTTCTTTCGGAATTGGATTGGATTCAGTGCAAGGAAATGTTAAAGTTCACAGCGAAGTTCCCAAAAAATTTTTACAAAGAAATACTTTTTTCTTGCCTTGGCACAGCCAGTCTATATGGGATGCACTGATATAGAAAGAAGTCATGAAATCTCACTGTTTTCATTAAAGTCACACTGACAGTATATTTTACTTTCTATATTTACCAAATTAAGACAAATATTTTTTAAATTAATTGAAAAGATAAAAATCTTGGGTAGTTTATTGGTGTGTTGTTTGTGCAGTATGTTTCTTAATCCTCTCATTCTCGGCCAATCCAAAGTGTTATTCCATGGTTTGGGGTTTCTTTTTTTTTCCTTTCTCCTATCTGAATTCAGTTAAAATAGCTGAAATATTTGTCCCTGTTATTTGCCTTAGAGTCATGCATTCTGCATACACTGTCTCTACTTTTACTGGGAATTCAGCTCAATTGCAACTACTCTACCTGTACACAAAATGCCATTATAAAAATCTCTGGTCTTTGATTCACACTGATTTCCCTCTACTGTACTCCCTTCATTACTGAAGTACACTATTTCTTATAAAACAACAATGCTGTTCAAAATACTCCAAAATTTCTTTGTTATTTTCTGAATGTTACCTTCCTATTTCTGTGCAGCATAGGTTTGTTTTTTTAAATGATATCATAATTTTCTATATCAAATTCTGTATTTAATTTAAGCAAAAGATAAATTAGAAGCAAAACCAAAATTGCTTTAAAAACTTAAGAAATTTATTGGATTATGAATACATTGTAACTAAGGCTTCTTAAAAAAATGTAAAATGCTAGGTTTTTTGTGATTAACAAGGGCATCCACTTTAGATCTGAGAACATAAAGTGTGGAGCTCATTTCCTTTATTTTGAAGCTAATCGTGTTCCCTTTGAAGGGGAAGAGGAAACCTCCCATTGGCTTCAGCAGTGAAAGATTCAGCTCTGAGGTAGAACTATGTAATAAGGAAAGATTAAATACAACAAACCATGCCATGAGACTTTGGAGAGAGGTAATTCAGTAGCACAAATAATTGTGTTAAATAACTGTTTGCTTTCATTTTTTCAGTGCTTAGCTTTGCTTTTACAGAAGAAACTCTTTCATATAGTTAGATGAAAATGCTCAGAATAACAAAAATACATCCACTGGAATGCACCTCATTGTTTTATATGGTCTGTTTAATAGATGCATTACTCTTATAGTCACAGCAGTTAATGAAGATCTTACCACAAAAACTTTTGTTCTGCTGTTCAAGTACAATACATAAAATACAGCATGTTTTATATATGTGGTAACTCACTGCTGATCACATACTTGTTATCTTTTCTAACAAAGTTCCAGAGAAGGAAATGTTTTGGAAGATTTCAAACCTAGAAGCCCTACCTCTAAGTATTTAGCTCAGCTTTTTATTTTGTTACTTCTTTTTCCCACTATTCAGTGTATGTCTGTTGTACCCAGAAAAGAACACTGTGTTTTAATACCTGTTTTAGAATAATCAGAGACTTTGCCTTCTCTTGTATGTTGTACTGTATGATTGAAAGAAGTGCTCCTATTACACATGCAGATATGCCAGATTATTTGTAAAAGGTGTGTATACCTAATGGCAGCTTGCTGAATTGCCCTCTGCTTTTTAAAGGAGCTTAGCCCCTTTTCCCACTGTTTCTGTAGGGAATGTAACTTCCCAATTTAAGTAGTCCAAACCATCTCTGAGATGAGGTTAGTAAAGGAAGAGGGATGAATACAGTACTAAATATAACTCAGTTAATCTTTATAGCTCACCTGAAGTATGAAAGCATTACTATCAATTTCATGTAACTTTTTTTATAAATAAAGACCCAGCTGTTTACCTGTTTGCAAGAAGTCAAGAGCTTTTCTGCATATACAGAAAATCAACAATACCATTAAGGAGCATTAATTCAAGGCTGTTCTTTAAGACTTAGCTACTATGATAAGGAAAAGCACAACACAGATGCCATAATTTGATTTCAGTACAAAAAACCTGGTCCATGAATTCACATAAATTCGCGTGTTACCTCCTATGCTATTGAAAGAAGGAACAGTGTACTATGTTTATTTCCATTGGAGCAATTTGATTTTGTGATATTATCTCATACTCAACTATTGGGACTATAATTTTGACAATAATATCTCAGTGAGGAATGGGAAAGTATAGATCATTATTGTAATTTTATTATGATATGTACAGATATTTCTGTGCTGTTATATACTTGGATGAGAATATTCTAAAAAAAAAGACAAGACTATTCCATAATTTGATTTTTCTCTTTAGGCTTTTAGATTTTTAGATACAAATTAAATTCCTTGAGATACTGAAGATATTTCAAGTGTTCCGAGAACATTTCAGAGGAAGTACAATTTGAAGTAACCAAGAGAAATCCTGAAGCTATGACTATTAGACTTGTAGGATGACCCTGAACTGTGTAAACTAGCTGAAGTGGTGAAACTTTTTATTGAAAACATAGGAAATACTTTTAGCACTGTTATAAATTGTTAATGCCATATTTCCATATTTTTTATTACTTTATTATGTTTTCCTTACTTGAATTTTTTCAGACATTCATGATCAGAACAGCAAGAAACCCGTTATGGTCTACATCCATGGTGGATCTTATATGGAGGGTACTGGCAATATGATTGATGGCAGCATTCTCGCAAGTTATGGAAATGTCATTGTTATCACTCTCAATTACAGGCTGGGGGTTCTAGGTAAGTGACTCTTTTCTTCATCACCAGTTTCACAGAAAGATGTGATTGCTTTATTTGTCTACTGACTGATCCTACATCCTTAGACTTGTTTCAAAACAGACCATTCTTGCTGGTGGATTTTGAATTCTGTTCAATATTTTATGGAAACTGGGTTAAGTTACTTTCTTTTTGACAGGTCCCTTCACCTTACACAAAAATGAGTGGATATTTATAATGATGTTAGTGCTGGTTTATTTTAAATTTGTCATTAGATCGTATTTGCTCTTGGCTTACTGATTTAACAAGTTTTGAAAATTTGCATCTTTTCCTATCATTACCCATTGTTTTCAAACTGGTGAGTACTCATCCTTGGTTAATTTATTTTTCTTTACATGAAATCAAGAAAACTTTAATAAGAAAGAGAAAAATGCTACTGTTTGTCTATATATATTATTTTTTGTGTGCAGGTTGTTTTTTGTGGTAGATGATATGAAGGTAATACAGACAAAACAGGCTATGTACACTGATTAAATTTACGTTGCAGGTAATATGGAATCAAGGAGCTTCAAAGAGTAATGCAGTGTTATCTTTTTAAATATAAAGAACTCCATAATAATGAATTATAGTATTGAGAGAAATTAATATTTCTGTCTTTTAAATATAAAAAAAATGCATCTTCTTGACATTATAAAAATTCCTCTGTCAGCACTTGATTGAATAACAAGATAACCTTAGGTCCATGACAATACACAAGTCTTTTCTGCTGCCTTTGTATTCTAGCTCTGGATGTTTGCACATACCAGGCTCCTCTCCACATGAACGTTTGTTTATTGAAGTTATACTTTGCTATAGAAATTTAAACAAAAAATTTGCTCATAACAGCAAAAATTAGTTTACTTAATGATAAAAACAAGTACTTTGTATAGCATATAGACTGCTCAAATGCTCATATTTACAGCATTTTACATATGCAAGGTAAGGTGTAGTAATTTTGTTTGTGATTTTTTTTTTTTTAGAATGGCATTTACAAAGTTTTTTTAATCTTTCTTGATAGCAAAGTTGATTTATGTTCTTGGCATGCACTATTTTGACACACAGGAAACTTCTTTTGCTGAGTTATCTATTAATGTGGTTAATGTTCTAGCACATCAGAGTACTATGTACACGGGCATTCCTATAAGAAACAGAAAAGTATTGGAAGATTTTAAATGGATTAATAAAAAGTACAGTTATGTTTGGCATTAAATACTGCTTTTCAACAGCGGCAATCAAGTTTTTAAGACATATGGAATTTATTCTTTGTATAGAGGATCTGTGTTTGAATTAGAAGAACAAAAGCTGTTAAGAATATACACATAACATTTAAAAAATCCAGAGAATTGTGTTTTATGAGCGTATTTCTGTTTTTCTTCCTTGGTGAAATGTAAATGTGATCACTAGGTTCTGCCTGACTTTGGAAGATAGATGAATTCCGGGTATTTTTACTTGCTTAATAAGTAAAAATAGAAAAATAAAACAAAAAATTTCTTCAGATAAACAAACATGTGGAAAACAAACTATTATTTATGAAAGTTAAAAAAGGAGTATAATTATTACAGCATACAATTTGAAAGATTGACAAGATTTGTATGTATTCTAGTCTAGGTTTTCTTCTTTTTGAAAGATATCTTTATTTCTGTAAATCTGCTGTGTTTCGGTTGCACTGAATTTGTAACTTTATACAAGAGGACACACGCAAACCTGATTTTAATGGCAGAGATGTGTAAATCTGTATCTATTACCACATCCTGTGGTGGAGGAATATGCATTGAATTGTCCACATTAATGATGGCCCTTGATAGATAGATAGATAGATAGATAGATAAGATAGATAGAGCGAGCAATTGATCTTTCTTTCCTTCCTTTGGAAAATTATCACTTGAATTGGATGAACCTGAATGCGGGACATCATACTTCCCATAAATGTTGGTTCTGTTCTTAAGGCACATTACATTGTTTCTTTTCAGTCTATATTGTGTCATTAAGAGCAGTAGATAGAAAATCTATTAGGACTGCATAGATAATCACTGGATGATAGTAGCCAGACAAATCATAGAATCATACAATGGTTTGGGTTGAAAGGGACCCAAAAGATCATCCAGTCCACCCCACCAACATGGGGAGGCATATCTGTCACTACATCAGGTTGCTCAAAGCCCCATCCAGCCTGACTTCCAGGTGTGTAACGCAACTTCTCTAGGCAACCTTTTCCAGTGCCTTAGCACCCTCATTATGGAAAATTTCTGCCTTCTATTCAATCTAAATCTACCTCTTTCAGTTTCAAACCATTACCCCTTGTCCTATCACTACAGGTCTTGGTAAGAATTCTCTCTTCATCTTTTTCATAAGCCCCCTTTACATATTGAAAGTTCTGACTAAGGTCTTCTGGGAGCCTTCTCCAGGCTGAACAATCACAACTCAGCCTTTCTTCTTAATAGAGGTGTTCCAGACTTCTGATAATTTTTGTGGTCCCCCTCTGGACTCCCTTCAACAGTTCCATATCTTATACTGGGGTCTCCACAACTGGATTCAGTACTCCAAGTGGGGTCTTCCAAGAGCAGAGAGGCAGAAGCACTTGCTGGCCATGCTTCTGATGCAACCCAGGATGCAATTGCCTTTCAGGGATACAGGTTCACATTGCTGGCTCATGTCCAATTCTTTCATCCACCAAGCCCTTCCCTGCAGGACTGCTCTCAATCCATTCATCACTCAATCTATATTGATACTGGGGTTTGCTCTTAATGTGGGTACAGGATCTTGCACTTGGCCTTGTTGTCAAGGCTGTCAAGCTCCCTCTGTATGGTATAGCACGTTAAGTGCTCCCTCTAGCATATCAAGTGCACTACTCATCTTTGCATTGTCCATGCACTTGCAGAGGCAACTGCTGCTGATACTGCTGCTGCTAGCATCAGCTTCCCAAGGTTTAAACTGTGGGAACAAATCCCAGTTTTTGATCCTGGGATCAAACTGATAGCATGATTATATGTATTTGACAAAATCTGGATTTTGGAAATGCTTTTTGCATACATGAGGGAAAACGAAAATTATTAAGGACCAGTTTACCAAACTATCCTTCCCTGAGTTTGGCCTAAAGAAGTACCTATACAGCCATGGTATATTTGTCAAGGTAATAGTATATAAACTATATGTGTTTCTTTTACTGCCTTCTGATATAATGTAATTTTAATTACGTTTAATGAAATCTGTGATCATCCTATAAGTTAGTAGAAGTCTTACGATTTATAAAGACCTGGTTTTAATACAGCACACTGCACCCCTTGAACTTTAAAACCGGTTTTTAGAAGGCATGATAAAGACTAGGTTTCTCCATCTTCAGTTGGCAGAATTCTGGTTGCCTGTTAGCTAAACTGAGATACTGAAAATTCTAGTCTCAGGTTAACCAGAAAGCAGGCATCCTACACAGGAAAAAAAAAAAAAGGCTTTACTTGACCTTCAGGGCTATAAAACATTTTAACTGGATAATGGAGACAAATATTTTAATACCTATCTTTTCTTCTTCCATCTGGGTAAAATATAAGGCTTTAGATTGTGCTGTAACTCCAGAATACAGGCAAATCACATTTTGTCTACATCTTGAGTAACTGCAGAGCTCTCTGGGAGTACTTCATCTCTCCCTCTCTCTCTTGTGTTCCAGTAGCACCACAGCAAAATTGCAGACAGCTGGGCCCAAGACTTACCAACTTCTTAATTATCCCTCTCTGTCCTTTGAGTAAAAGTACTTCTGGAATTACTCTTCCTGAGATTTCTAGACCCCCCCAAACTTACATGCAGCAGTAATATGGGTTGTTATTCAGAAGGCCTTATTTTGACTTTAATTTTGCATTTATCAAAATACATTCCATGGATAGGATCTTTCTGGGACAGTAAAACAGAAAGATAAAGCTTTTCCTCTTGCTTATTTTAGTGGACACTGTTCAAAAAGTGAAGTGCTGCGGTGCTAAGTTTAATTTCTTGTGCTCTTTAGGGTTTGGGAGGATCCTGCATCTGCCAGCTCAGTAGTTTCTGTTGCTACTCATACCTCACCATGGTGACAACTGAAGACACTGCTGGAGTTAGAGGAAATTCCTAACTTGTCCCAGTGCAAGTCAGTGCTCCTGTATCTTGATAAATTGCATACTACAACACAGAGAAGTAATAAATTTCACCATCTTCACCCCCGCCTCCCATGCTTTGTGCACTGTGTAGGATAGAATCTTTTTATAATACCTTTAAGTTATTCAACAGTTGAGTTGAATTTACAGAATTCCATATATTGAATTATTTAACTGAAATAATGGAAATTCAGCAGAGTGGAGAATTAGGCAAAATAAATATCCTAATTCAGAGAATGTTATAGTATTACAGGAAATGGGATGGTTTGAATATCCTGACTCACTCAGTCTAGGGATTGCTCAATTCCTCTTAATTATCTACCGTCTTAGTCTTCATGGATGTGCTTTAAGAAGAAATTATATCTTCCCAACCTATTTATAGACACGGTTTTAGTGCCCTTTTCAGGATTATGTTGGCAGGAAAAATACAGAAGTGGAAATATGTTTGCTACTGTTTTACAGTGACATGACCTGAATTCTCTGTTTTATGGTGAGAATTCAATATGCTTCATTCCCAATTAGCTTGTGTATCAGTAAAAATAGGTCTGAGAAATCACCTTTTATCCAAAAAATAACCCAAACAGGTAACCCCCAAAAACCAATAAAACCAAAGCTGTAAAGCCCTAGCATAACATTTTTATGCAGTTAAATTCAGTCATGGTATTATACATTTTGAAGAACAAAAAAATCCTATCTTCAGAAAAGTTATAATATTCAAATATGAATTTTACATTCTTGTGTGAGCTATTAAAGGCAAACAAAAGATGAATTGTAGAAATGTGAATTGGGCATTTTTAAAGCTAGGATTTTATTACAGAAAAAAGGAAAAGCAAAACCTGAGATGAATTCTAGAAATATGAATCAGGTATTCTGGAAGCCAGAGTTAAGTGAAACATCTACTGCAGTAAATGAGAGACACTCAGAGTTCAAAATTGTAAAAGTAACTTAGCGTTTCTGAGGCCATTTGCAGTTTAACATTTCCTTCCTCTTAGAATTCTGAATCATGCAGATTAAAAATAGCCTATTTCTTATCTATCTGCCTTTTCGGCAATAAGCATCCATTTTAAGTCTATCTGAAAAGGCTGAACTTCCTTTTAATATAAATTATATCCACATGCAATTATAGATCATACTAGGCAGTGTAATATAAAAATTTGGACTAAATGTTAACATGATATGAGGTAGTTCTGGTTTAGTTAGTTTAAATTTCCTAGTATTGTGTGCATGTGAAAGCATGGCTGTCATAACTTGAACATTTCTGACAGCATCAAGGTAAGTGTGACTCTGTCTAGATAGAAATGATATATGAATTTATGACAATAAAAATGTAAAAATTCTTTCATAGTTAATTTAACTATTAATTTAGTGATTTTCCTTATTTTTCCTGTAATAACACTGAAAAGTAAGAATTTTCTGCATTGTAATCTGTTTGCAAAAATTATGCTTTTAGGTGATTTGTGAATTCCTAATTCCTTATTTGAAACTGTGCAATTTTATACTTACTTGGGTAGTAATCATTCTGTATTAGTAATATGCCTCAGTAATTATTATTTCAGAAGTTTCAGACAGGCAATAGTGAAAATCTGTATTTTAAAAGTAGTAAGTTTTTTAGACTTGAACTATATTTAAGTGTAGTTTGAAAGTTTGCAAGAAGAGCTTAGAGTTAGGGTTAAATTTCTCACATACACCTATAAAGTAGGCTGAATGAGTGAAAAGCTTGGAGTACAGCCTGGCAACTATTGTTCATTTTTATATTTAACTCATAGATTTTATGTTACTATTACAAAATTCAGAAATTAACTCAGTGACAGTGAAACCTGGTATGAATCTGAAAATATTGACTTACTGTCATTGTCTTAATTGAGATAAATTGACAATAAAAGAAGTGTAGCAAGCTATTGAAATAACCTATGATTAAGCAACTGTCACTACAAAATGATAGTTGGTAAAAAAAAAAAAAGTGATATTAAACTTCAAGCAAAGTTCAAATTTCTTTCAACAGCTAATACAGTATGTTCTGATTCAGTAAAAGAACCCAAAAAAACCGTAACCAGCCTTTGCTATAAAATCTTGCATTTCATCTTTGTTATTGGCAAATCTGTTTAAACCTGGACTTACAGTTCTTCTCACAACTGCAGAATTTCAGTATGAATTTTAAGCAGGTGAATGAAAGTTACTGGTTGTTCATACTTCCAAGGATGTGCTGGCCTGCTCTGCAGTTTTTCCCAAAAATCTAATCTTGAAGAAATTAATGACATAATAAACCATCCAGTAGATTTTTCTTTGACACTTATCCAAGCTTCTGATAGCCAGCAGGCAGTTGTGCATTACAACTTCTGGTAGGGACATACAGCTTACCAACCACACTATTGTTCTTTTTCTTCCCTGTGCCTTTTTGCAGGATTTAATCTGATTAGTTTGCAGTTTTGGGAACTGTAAAAGAGGTTGGAAGATACAACACAGCACAGGCTGGAGTGCATCCCATAAGGCATGTAGACATAAACTTCAATTTAAAATTGACAAGTTGGTCTTAGCAACTTGCATTAAAGCCTATTTCCAGCTATGTTTTGTAAATGCTTACTGCCAGCTGTCAAGTTTCTTAAGGTTCTCGTTGAAATTAAATGCTGCTTAGGTTTGCTTGGTATTTTCATTTGTCTATACCTTATGAATAGTGATAAAAATCTCATAAAAGCATAAAACAGCCCTACACCTGGGTCAGAGCAATCCCAGGCACAGCTACAGGTTGGGCAAAGGAGTGATTCAAAGCAGCCCTGAGGAGAAGGACTTGAGGGTGTTGGTCAGTGAGAAACTTAGAGCTTCAGTCTGCGCTCACAGCCCAGAAAGCCAACTGTATCCTGGGCTGCATCCAAAGGAGCGTGACCAGCAGGTTGAAGGAGGTGATCCTGCCCTTCTACTCTGCTCTCCTGAGACCTCACTTGGAGTACTGTGTGCAGTTCTGGTGTCCTCAACATAAAAAGGACATGGAGCTGTTGGAACAAGTCCAGAGGAGGACCACAAGGATGATCAGGGGGCTGGAGCACCACCTATATGAAGACAGGTTGAGAAAGCTGGGGGTGTTCAGCCTGGGGAAGAGAAGGTTGCATGGAGACCTCCTAGCAGCATTCCAGTATCTGAAAGGGGCCTATAGAGATTCTGGGAAGGGACTATTCATTAGGGACTGTATTTATATGACAAGGGGTAACAGGTTCAAACTTAAACAGGGGAAGTTTAGACTGGATATAAGGAAGAAATTCTTTTCTTGTTAGGGAGGTGAGACACTGGAATGGGTTGCCCAAGGAAGTTGTGAATGCTCCATCCCTGGTGGTGTCCAAGGCCAGGCTGGATGAAGCCTTGTGTGGCATGGTTTAGTGTGAGGTGTCCCTGCCCATGGGAGGGGGGTTGGAACTAGATGATCCTAAGATCCTTTCCAACCGTGACTATTCTATGATTCTATCAAATAAAAATCATACTTTTTTTAAGTACTTAAGGAATTATAATGTTTACAAGAGAAATTAAAAAATGGTGGAAAGAGACTGTGGGAAATCTGAAATACTCTTGAATCTGTGCAAGAAATTTTTGAGTGGAAAGGAAGGACTCTTTCATTGTTTTTTTTTCTCTTTCCTTCATATTTTGGAGAACCTTGTCAGTCAGAACATTGGACTTCTTTTATAATGCTGTTCAGATCCTGTGGTGAGATAGACTATAAGGACTCAATTGCATATTGTACATAGTGTTAATTTTTTCACTTCTTTTTCCTTTTTAGTATTTATTATGCAATGTACATAAGTTGTTTCGTTAGCTTGGATCATAATGATTTTATTAATTAAAACCTGAAACTTTAGATTTGACTTCATGTCAGTCAAAAGAAGGTGAACTCTTTAGAATGCTTCTATATAATAGAACAAGCATAGAGGAGAAGGAAGTTTCCTCCTATAATGTAAATATTTTGACGATATGGATGTAAAATATTTTCACAATATTTTTTAGATTTCCACAGTTTAATTTAGAGCATCAACCTGAAATGCAGTGGTGATATAATGGTAATAAACACATTGCTTATATTGTAGCTTATTACAGAAAAAGAACTGTGGTTGAAGTTCTGAGTGCATTGAAGTCCATAATAAATTTACAGTCAGCTTAAGTGTGCCAAGATTTCAGTGTATTGAATCCCTTTGTTTCATAGGAAATCATCAATATGATAGTCTGCGTTTTTAAACAGAGTTGTAGTTTCCTCAAAAGTGTAAATGAATGCTTTTATATAGATTCTGTCTGACTAAAAGAAATACATGTTAAATCTTTTATTTTGCATTAAATCCTCCATAATTGCAGGGGGTTGCAATATTTTATAGAGAAATCAAAGGGGAAAAAGTATAAAGTGTAACTCAGTCTAGCCAACTCTTGGAAGTGACCCTGACAAAGCAGAATGGCAAAAATATGTGTGAGGTATCTGGTAATGTCAGTATGGTACTCATACTGCAAGAGAAAGGGAGCGGCACTGTGCAATAGTTCATAGAGTTAAAGTTGCATGATGGCACCATGCAATGAGATATGCTCTTGGAAGGATAACACAAAACAAATGCATTATATCCTGAACTACTTCAGACCACTGTGTCATTCCTTGCAATCACAGACTGTCAGGCACTGAAGGATCAGAATATGTTTTACTGCTTTATAATACTGTATAAAGTCCCAACTCTGTTGTACTAGCCACTATATGAATATAAAGAGTATAGAGCTAAAACTGTGATCCTTGTGTTTCTGGGGGCTTCTGTTTCAGAATAGGCAATGGGGTTTTTTTGTTTCAGTAGCTCCAAATGCCTGTATAAGGTATCTGAGCATATTGAATGAATAAAGCTTTCCCTAGTGATGGATATTAAGTGGGTACTTCAATAGGTATCTGCAGGTAAAGGTTACCAGCTGAGACATGTGATCAATTTTCATCTTTTCACTTCTGCTATCTAATTGAAAATGATGACTTCCATTTAGGGAATGAAAAGAACGTGTGCATTTAGGGAATAAAAAGAATGTGTGCTTTTGGCACTCATTAGTGCCAGGTCACCTGTAATAGTTCATTTTACAACAGGCAAATAAATAGTTTCAGAATTGTCTTTTTTTTTTTTTAATTTTTATTTTTTATTTTCCCTCCATTTGCCACACTGTCTGGGAATGATATTATATATTTTGCCTAAAACTAGGTACCCCTTTTGGGAACTGAGAAAAGGGTAAAATAAATGCTTATTCTTCAGCAGAACTTAGGATAAGAGAATAAAACCAGAAGGAACATAGGTTACTTAACTGATACAATATTAATTTGCATAAAATCAGATCTTAGACATGTAAAAGAAAACAAAACCAATCTCTACGTAAGCTGCACAAATCTGTGTTTTCATTTCTACTAGGGATGTCAAACTACTGTTTAACATTTACTCAGGTATATGACATTATTTTTGCAACAATATCGTGAGTATGCTTTTTCACATTTCTTTTTTGTTCCATGTTTTGTTCCATGTATAACAAACAATGACTGCAAATATTTGTTCTCTGTGAAAGTATTTTTGTTTGAATAGCAAGTATCAACCTAACTTCCTCATGTTTCTGTTTATAATCTCATCTATAACTGAGTTTCCATTAAAATGCATTTTAATAGACTAGACTAAACTTGAATATACTAGAATAGAGTAAAATATCTTTGGGTACCAGGGGGAATAGACTTCTGTCTCCATTTCCCCTCCTCAGGAAGCTGTAAAAAGCAATGAGGTCGCCCCTCTGTCCCTTCTTCTCCAAACCAGAAAACCTCAGAATTGTCAGCTACTCCTCCTTCTAGCCTTTTCATCAGCTTTGTTGCCCTCCTGATTACCCTCATTGTTGCCCACAGTACTCGAAGTGAGGCCACACCAGCACTGAACACAGTGGGAGAATCACCTCTTTTGGGCGACAAGTTACGCTGTGTTTGATGCACCCCAGGATGTTTGTCCTCCTGGCTGCCAGGGCACACTGCTGACCCCTGTCAAGCTTGCTGTTGACTAGGAATCTCAGATCCCTTTCTGTAAGGCTGTTTTCCAACCACCACCAATTTATACTTGTGATTTTTTCTTGTGATTTTGGTCAAGGATTGTTTGAAATGCCAGTTAATTTTACTGTCATCTTTATAGTGCCTACTGAAGACAGCTAGCCATGCCTGTGTCTGATACTAGAAAATCAAACCTAGCTAGCCTTTTACTGTTCTATGAGTGCTGTTGATTTCTCTTAGGCCCCTTTATGAAGTTAATTATTAAAAATCTATCTTCATAAAGGATAGTTTTATTATAATTCAGTAGTTTGCCCCCCTTTATGACCTTCATGGAGGATATGCATATGGACAATATTTATGAGAATTATCTAGAGATTTACTTCAAATACAGTCTTCTGAAAGAGACAATTTATAGAGAAGAAAAAAATTTGTTGTGCATGCCTGCTAAAATAACACAGAGCGTGAATTATTATTTCATCTTCATAACTGCATTCAATATATTCAATAACCTGTGGGACATTTTTTTTCTCACATTCATGATGAAATCCTGCTGTTTAAATCAATAGGGCTTTTACCTTTCAATTTAAGGCATCTAGTTTTCACCTTCAGATGTCTTCCTTAAAAGGCAACGCCTTCTATTACTGCAGAGTACATCTTCCTTTAATTTTAATAACTTGACTTTGTCATTTGCAAAGATAATAACAGGAAGCAAATCACTCAGACAAAGAAGTATCTCAGTCTGCTGATCAGTTACCTATATAGCTGACTCATCAAGGACAAATTGCCTGCATCTTGGTATCTGTCAAAAGGCAGTGCTTAAAAGAAGGATATATTAGAACTCCCATCTCTAAAAATGTCTCCTATGTCATCTCAAGAAGGAAAATTTACATTTAGAAACATAACAAGATAAGTTGCCACAGAAGTTATAAATTGGTGACATTTTACCATTTCCACTTTCTGAAGGCAATACTCAGCATGCATGACTTTCATATACCCTACCTAAGGGAAATTAAGTTGATGGTTTAGGGAAATAGTATATAGAGAGATATTGCTTTAGAAATTCTAATGCATCATTTATGTAACTCTGTTTATAAGAAGAAGTAGATAAAAGACAGGATCAGAAAAATGAGAAATAGCAATTTTGTTTAATATAGTTAATATGTATACAAAATAATACATTTTATTCAGAAAACAACTGAGCTTTATTTTCACCCTGTATTGATGGAATGTAACATGCTGACTGTTTTTTTTATGGAAAACCAAAATTACAGAAAAAAAATTTTGAGCAGGGTCTTTGGTTAGTCTTGCTGATCACTAACACCTGATATTGGTTAATAATGTAATTGAAGCAGGATGGTTTAGTGGAAAGTTCCTGTACTGTAGGTACCTGTACGGTACCTGTAGGTACCTGTAAAGGTACGAAGAGTACCTTAACAGAAAGTAGACACTACTCAACATGCTGGTAAGTAAGTTGGGATTTTCTGACTTCCTTTTTTTTTCAATTTGTAAGGGCAGCTGCAGGATTAGCTTGAACTACATTAATATTCAAAGAACTACATCTAATGCTGTCTGCTGTTCATATTCTAAATAACTGCTTTCCATGTTTCCTGTTTTACTTTTTCCTCCATACTTCTAGAAATAGAATAGTCAATTAAAAGTAGTTTGCAATGACAACATCATACAAGTGGCAAGGCTGACCGGCAGATGTTAAACAAATTTGGTTTACTTGTCTGTAAGCAACTACTTATACTTTAGCAATGGGATCATTTCACAAAATCTTACAAAACATTCAGAAGTATATTGGTTTAAAGTAGGGGGTTTGTTGCATCTTGAATATATAGATTATATTAAAAGATAAAAACCAGCAGAGTTCCTTCATGTCCAGGCATACAAGACAATAGTCTGGAATATTTACAAATTATATGGGAGATGTACTAGAAGGGCTATCAGAATGTCAGATAAAAAAAGTATTGAAAAAATACATATATCAGGGAAGAAGCACTTGCAGATAAAATTACTCTTTAGGTTTCTTGAATGCCTTGTAAGCTACAGTTTAGCAGGTAAACCAGAATTCTGAAGATTAGACACTCCAAAATTTACCCAAAGGTTGCTTCCATTGCTTTATAATGATTGTGAGGTGGAACACTGTTAAATAGCTTCAAATTAATTTTATTCTGCAAGACAAAAAGAGTATTTAAAGAAGTTTGACCGAAAATCTGTGAACTTTGTACATCATTCAGGAGAACAGGAAACAGAGTACATCCTCTTAGCATTTATTTTAATTAAGGAAATCCAGCTTTGGAGAAATTGCTTTTGTGACTATTATATAATGACTTAATAAATATCCTCTAATACATAAAAAGCGCATTGCTTCTGGAAAATACAGACTAATTAAAACCCCTCAACATTTGGCATATCCCTTCTGGGCCTTAATTGTAACATCTTTTACACTTATATTTCAGAAAAGGGTAATGTTGCCAACCAGAATGTATAGTTGGCAAATACGGTGTTTTTTACAATATTGGCCCTTTTAAAATGTGATTATCTTAACAGCCAAAATAAGAGAAGAACCTATTGACTGGAATGTTAATGTTTTCCTATACTCTTTTTATACTTTTTGTTGTTACACAGTTCCCATATTTTGGCTACAGTTGAAATAAGGTCAGACATATCTAACAGCAGCTTTTACAAGAATTTTTTTCTTATATGGATGTTTCCCTAGGGCACTGAGTCTTTTCTGTGTCCTATAAAAAAGATTTCCTAGTTAAAGTAACACTTCAACTACTGAAGCATCTGTCATGAGTGCTGAAGATGACGGTTTGTGACTTTGTAAGCTCAAGTAATTGCTGAAGGCCAACAGGTATTCCCTATTTGGAATCAACCAAAATTATGAGTACTCAAGGAACTTTTTAAATACTATTTACTGGTTAGCTTAGGGGAAAAAAAAATGTTGTTCCCCCACCCTGAAGTGTAAAAGTGATATTTTGTGTAAAGCCATAGCTTCTGATTCTTGATTCTTTCTTCATACAGTAGTTGCTCTGTTATTCTGTTTTATTATTATTATTATTATTATTGTATATATGCACCTTAATTGAAAGTTGTAGCTTGGTTATGATTTTGCCTGAAAATTTCAGAACATACGAAGTGCTTGCTGGCTTTTAAACTCCTGTAAGTCTTTGAACACTATTTCTTCCTTCTCCCATTTCCCTTTTAAAGATAAATTAGGACACAGGATGGGGATCTGTGAGGACTTGCCTAAAACAGTATAATGCATAAATCAGAGGTAAAGTTCTTTCCTTTAATCTGTTCCAGCAAACATGCAGCTGTGGGCTGAGAGAGGGCATTTCACACATCTGATTGAAAACAGTTTCTGCAAATGATAGTTGCAGATTTCATCAAACTCATTGATTTTGCCTATGGTCACATAAGCACTAGAGCTGGCATTAGCAAGAGAACACAAATGTGAGCTGGTTTATTGCACCCTGAAGTTTAAAACAGTCATGAAAGGAATAGATCAGAGTGCCATTCCCAGATCTTTTCAATAAAAGACATACAAATTTGCAGTATCTGTCTGACCTGTATCAGAAATTTTGCAGTCCAGGCTTGTGAAATGGTAGCCTTTTGATACAGAACTAGGGTGAAATGTGTTCATTAGACTCTTTTATCACATGCTTGTTCTATCTCATTTTCTGAAGGACTGCTTCAACTGTCATTTTGGTTATAATACTCTGTGTCTTCTTGAGGAGCCAAAGAGATTGATCATAACATTCCTGAAAAGATTATTGCTCAAATGCAGTCAAAGTGATCACAAATGTAAAGCTTGTAAAAAATGAAGACATGTTTGAAACAGTGTGGGGTTTTGGTTTGGTTTGATTTGGTTTCTTCTCTGTAGATTTGGTCATGCTTTGGTCTGTCTCATTACATATTTTTTTGAGTGTAGGTTTTTTTTTTTGAGTCACACTTGGAACACATAAAATGGTGGTTATACCAGTTGCAATGCAAAAAAGAAAACTAAATTTGAAAAACCATTCTGTTTCAAGCTAATTGTATTTTTATTCTTTACTTTGTGTATCCTATCACCTTTGCCATATAAGCCAGTAATATTTGACCCATTGATGCAGGGACACAAAATGCCACAGTTCCTGAAGTTAATTGCTTTCATGTATTCCTCCTATTTATACTGTGGTTCTTTGTTCCTCATAGTAACCTAGGAATCACTTTCAAATCCTCTTAGTCAGAGCTGACTCTTTTTTGTATGTATGAACATCAGACATTTCTTGAATGCTGCTTACAGACAGCAGGGTTGAAGGTTACTTTTTGACATGGTTTCAAAGTCTGATTGCACATTGTGCCATAATCATTTTCTGAAGCATGCTGTGTATCTTGCACATGGACTGCCTGGACAGTTATGTTCAAGGGGATGATTGGCTACTAAAAAAAAGAAAAATTAATAATCAAAAGGGAAAGAGCAAAAATGAATGCCAGGAGCAGAAGAAATGCTCAGAAACCAGGTGAAAGAAATGACAGATGCAACTGAATCAGAACTAGGTAATTATCCTATTGAATTCATGCTGGATTTGGTGATGAAGCTTGAAACAAAAGGACCTCCAATTGTTAGAGTAGCTATTAAGTATTTATACATTTTTTAATGTAGTGTTTTAATATCATGCCCTTTTAGTTACTATGCAGATTACCTGCATTTTTTGTAACTGATTGTCTAAAGCTTTAATGCTTTCAGATGACAGAAGCTAAGCAGCAAGAGTAACTGAATGAATGCTCTAAGTGTACACTGAAGGGAAGGCTTATCATCTGTGACAGGGTATTGTGCTCTGTGGCTGTCACTAAGCTGGGTGCCTAGTAAAAGCCCTGGTGATATAATTGACAGGCTTCTGTATTTAGAAATAGTCTGATCTGAAAAACTTAGCTTGAGCCAAGAACAAAGAACCAATTAAAAATACATAAATACTATTTACATTCAAAACATCTTCCTTAAACAAAGGCACAAATAACAACAAATTATATATGCTTATATATTAGTATGTATTATCTTTTCTAGAGTCATGCCTGTCCTAGTGCTCAATCATATTGAGAAATTTGTTTATTTTTCGTATTCTAATTACATTGTGTTATAAACTGTAATTATCTTTTCTTTAAATGAGCTGTTTTGAAATATTCTGAATACTTTTTGGATAAGGAGATATAAACATAATTTGTGATAATGTGAATCTAGATTTCATGTAAGCAGGTTTTAGACTTTGTATGAATATAGAAAACAAAACAGGTGTCATAATTTTTTATGTATACTTCTTAGCAATATTATTTTGTTTTCCTAAGTGATTCTAATCTTCATCTACCTAATTTTATGGACTTAAATTTCACTTATTTATTTCTCTGCCTATGTTCCATATGCAGATAAATATATAGCTCTTTACAAATGCCACGATCATAATTGTGGAATAGGTTGAGATAGCATACATTTATTTCCCTATGGAGAGAAAAACCTTATCAGAGACCATGACAGAAACAGAAGAAAAACAGCTACCTATACCTAAAGAACAGTTTAGAGAACAGAACTTTTTTATGATTATAGAACAGACAAACAGAAACTTATCACAGAACGGACAAACAGAAACTATCACAGCTGTGTCTATAGGAGGCTCTGACTATTTGAAGTAGTGGTTCTTTAAACATGAATAAGAACTTGAATACATGTTTGTTTGTTCATTAATGTCTTTGTGATCAAATTAAAGTGAATTTCATTCGAGTATCTTGAAGAAATTCTTCTTTCACAATCAATATATACTTCATTTATGTGTTGAATTGTCTTACTAAGTTCTTGTCTGATGATCATTACTTAGTGGAGATTATATCCTGAAAGCTAATCTCAGCCTCTAATTAAAGCAGAAATGATTCCACTAAATAATTACCAGTGAGAACACATGCTGTATAAACACAAAAGGAAAAGGTGGTTGAGTCCTGCTCACTGCTATGAATGCTGACTGTATCTATTAGTGTATTACAGGCTAGTAACAAAAAAATGGTATGACATGTTTCTTATAATTCCCATTAATTTAGTTAGAAAATACAGTTTATCCTTTTATCTTGCCCTGAAGAATGTACTCAGTTGAGTATATGAGATAATGTGTTCACATAGGTAACCACATGAGCTGATTTGCACACTAGGCAAGAAAAGGGAAGGACTGATTGTATAGTGGGTGGAACTAACCTCAGAAGGTTAATCTTACTGAACCAAAGAGAAACAACATGCTAAAGATACTTAATTGCACCCTGTCCTGTAAAATGAAGGAGAGGAGACTGTGGATGTGAATGAAGTATGGCTGAGGCCTTCGTTCTCACAACTGAAGTGAGGAACAAGACTACATGGAAAGGGTTCTGCATATAAAGGAGAACTCTCTGCCAGGACAAAGGATCATATGAGATATGGGTGTCTTCTGAGCCCTCAAATGGATGATCAGAAAAGCTCCGAAACCCTTTTTATTTTCTCTGTGGATATATCTAAGGTTCTTCTTGGAAGTCTGCTTTCTTTATGGTCCCCAGGAATTAAAAGGTAGACTGTAGTAGCTCCATAAAATTAGGTATCTTGGGCTTTCCATGAACATCTTTATACTACTAGCATGACTGATGGACCATCAGGATTCTTACTGAAATCCACTTTTATGGTTTCCAGCATTATATGCAGGGGCTGGAAAACAGAAGTAAGCAGAAGCGTAGTCTCAGCAGGCTCCTTACACACTCACCAAGGGAAAGAGTGCTTCTGAGCAGGAGCCTGGTTACACTGAATCAGCGTTTAGGAAAGCCCCAAGGTATCCCTGACTGTACTAGGAAAACAGGAAAGATTATGTATGTCCCTTTTATAAGTCCTTACATTCAATTGCTTCATTTAAGAGAAAGGAAACACCTTCCTTCAAGAATAAAATATAATATTTTCTTTTTTCTTCTGATTTAATAATTGTTGTAAAAGAAATCTTCGTTTGTAATTTTGGGTTTGTTACTTGTTTTGGGTTTGGGTTTTTTTTCTGTAAGAGCTAAGAACTCTTGAAAGAGAGTGACAGAGGAAGATCACAAGATACGAACGATGAACCAAGAGATACTGACATTTATATAGGCTGATGTATTTCTCTTGTAGTTGCAGTGAGCATAAATTGCAAAAAAAGAGAATGGAATCAAATGGGTCAATACAGTGAGATCGTTGCAGAAAAATATTTTAAGTTAGTAACTGAAGGAACAATTCTGTCCAAACAATAATGTGGTTGTCTGAAATACACTGAACTTTTAAGGTTGTAAACAGATTTTGATTTATTTCTTTTTAAAAATCTGAAAAATGTCCACAGGTCTATAAGAACATAATAGAATGGGAAGAAATCAGCAAAATCATTTAATGGTTGGTGCCACACAGAAATTGGAAGTAGCTGTCAGGCATGACACAACCCAAGGAATGTTTGGTGGTTTAGATACAAAAATATACGTAAGGAGAACTGACAGAAAACATTGTCTGGGGTCACAGATACCAGGAGTGTTGATGGCTCCCCATGGTGGAGCCTAGCAGTCAGGTCCTGTCTCACCCCAGTCAGGATCAGGGCAGCCAGGGGCACCATGGCAGCCCCAGACAGCAAAATGTTTCACTTCTGCTTCAATCTAATGAATCCCTCTGTTCATTTAAAATGCACTGAAAATTCATTGCTAGAAAAAAGGAAAAAAAAAAACAAAAACAAACCCAAACCTAAACAACCTCTAAACTCAAGGATGCAGTTATAGTAGATTCATTCATCCAGTGAAGCATTTTAGTGTGTTGTAAAGATCTGCTTTTAAACTTGCCGAGGATTGCTGAAAATTTGAAATAATTTTTTGTTCATTGCAAATGGATTATTATTTCTTTTCTTCACTATTTGGTTTGGGGTTTTTTTTGGTTGGTTGGTTGGGTTGGGTTGGTTTTTTGGTTTTGGTTTTATTTTTACTGGGAAGGTATTTTCTCTCTTTGCATGCTTTCCCCTCCCCCCCCGCCCCCCCCCCGAGGAAATACTTTGGAAAGATCACAGGAAGATCACTCTGTTAAAAAAGATACACTGTGTGGATCTTACTGAAACGTGTTAACATGAAATGTGAAAACTTTACTGAAATATTCTCTGATTCAGAATATTTGGCTGGTTCAAATATATCTAGGCTCAAGGTAGGAAAGAATTAGAAAAGAAAGGACTAAGTCTCTAAAGGTCAAGTATTGCTAAGTAGAATAGCATTTGTATTTTCAGCACTTAGGAACATGAAAAGTGATAGGAGAAACAGAAGCTGGAGAATAAACTGAACCAGCAAACAATCAAATAACAATCCCTACTCCAAAGCAAGCTTGAGCTCACAGCAGCTGATTTTCTGGCTGTGAGCATGACAGCTTTTGAGAAAGAACAGAAAGAACCAGCACAAAATGTAAGATTAGTTGGGGGTTGAGGTGTGGGAGAGGAATGTTACCTTCCTACCTACCTTCTGCATAATGATCCAGTACACCCAGGTTTTGGATAAGGTCCTGAGGACCTAAACCTCTTTGGGAAACCTTTGAAGCTAGACAATGTCAGAACTATAATTACCTTCTTTTGACCTGGTGGTTGTGGTGTATAGCAGTCTGATGGTTACAGTACTCACTTAAGAGTGAAACTGGGTTCCTAACTACTGAATATTGTGGAAAATGTAGCTAGTAATTATGTGCTCAGGTGGATTTTAATCAGACTTCTGCCCCTTTCTACCGTAAATTTGAGCATGCTTTTCGTGTTCTCTGCTATTTCTGAAATATTCCATTCTCAGCCACTTATTTTCTCAATCTTGATGAGAGGAACAGTGCTATGCAAGGATTCAGCATGTCTTGGTGGGTAGGACAATTCTGGAAAACAAGGTGCCTTTGAGTTTGAAATCACCACTTTGTTTTACTTAATTTAATACTTCAGAAGATGACATCTTAGCCTGAAGTTCCAGTGAATAGCATTGTGTGGTATTTCCCATACTTGGTAGATAAGACTTATAGTTGACATGGGTAGACAAGATCACCATTCTGTATCTATGAAAAGGGCCTAAGTTAGATACTAAATTGAAAAAAAAAGTTGATTACAATTCTTTTCTTTGAAACTGAATTCAACAAGAATGAAAAGAAATTGGTTGTTAAATAATTTGGCTACGGAGGTGACAGACTGCCTGCACAGAATTATGATACTAAAACATGAGAACGGAATGGAAACATTCTCAGTCTCTTAATCCTAATAGGAGATCTGGTCATTTATACTGACCTACATGATTCTCAAACTGGCAAATTGTTAAATTTTTTTTTTTTTCTAAGTGTTCCTGTTCAGAAATATTTTTTATTTGATGCTAACTGTATCTACAAACTTAGATATATGGAGTTAGGATACTTTCTACATGAGGTAACAATATCACTTCTTGAAGACTTAGGAGGTAGAGACTATTTGGGAGCTCAGGTAACTGAGTAGACTGGGAAAATCTACAACTTGGATGTCGGTCTGCATGTATATATCCTGTCTACGTAGTACAGGAAGGCAAAGTTACTCTGATTAATTTTAGACAGTGAATCAGGAAGTAAATAAAGTCTCAGAAGTGCCTTGTATTCTGAACTTACTGGAAAGAATGTCTTGACAGTTCAGATAGATAGATACATAAATCTATATTTTTAGGTGAATTCTACCTTATATTTGCAAATAATATTCCACTGAAGTATTGTGTCATTTTTCTAAATCACATTTTTTTTCATATATTTTGGCCACAAAAAAAAAAAAAAGAAAAAAGAAAATTATTTCAAGGTGTTGTAGTATCAGGAAAAGTCTACTGGTGGTAGGAACTGTTAACAAAATGTTCCACTGAGTGTCTAGTTACAATAGTTGTGGTGTTTTGCTTCATTTTATGAATGATATTTTAATGAGAATTTTAATAAAATATGAAACCAGCAGTAGGAGGCTAGATGTGCAAAACATCATAAAATTTCTAATGAGTTTTATGATGATATGTAATCAGATGTGCCTTTATGATTAGTTGTGAAAAATACTTAGAATGCTTAAAAAACAATTGTTTTAGAAATAGAATGTCCTCTATACTCCGGGCAGGTATACAAACACTTCTTAGAGTAACTACATTGTTCAGAGAGTAAGAGGAAAAACCTACAAATAAACAAACGAAACCATCCCTCAAAAGTTTATAGCTATCTGTTAGAAGATGGTGAGCTAAAAAAGTGACCTCTGAAGATCAAGTAATAGCTTAAAAAAAAAAAAAGAAAAAAATTGAGCTTGTTTATCATTAATTCAAAACATGATCTTAGTTCTCATTTTCGTTTCCTGAAAAGTTTTTAAAAATTAATAGTAGTGGAAATAGTACCATTAAAAACAAAAAAATAAAAACATAGCCTGACGTTTTTAATCTGAAGGAATTCAAAAGCAGTTAAAATTATATCGACTGACTTTTAAGGAGAATAATGTTCTTACATAAACATATTGAGAAATTGATAATTACAGTAGATAAAGTTGATTATATTGGAGTGAAGTCAGAAAATGTTAAAACAAGGAAAGAGGATTTTTCTCACATGCTAAATGTAATACAAAAATAATAACAAGCTTGCAAGCTACAGATCTTGAAAAAAGAGTAAAAAATTTCCTTTCTTCAGCACTGTCACTTTCAGGTAATGGCAGCCAGCAATTTGGCGCAACATTCAATTACTGGTAAGAACTGTTTGTACTATATGAGAAAAACTTTATTGGACTCCAAAAGACCTAAAATGTTTAGGGGATTATAATTTGTATATAACAGAATTCAAAGCACATGCTTGTCACTGGAGTCAATAGCTCTTTTTATACAGGGTAACCAGCAAGAAAAGGGTAAGGACTGCAGATGATTCAGAATCACCTGTTAAGTCAAGGAAAAAAAAAAACCAACAAAANATTATAATTTGTATATAACAGAATTCAAAGCACATGCTTGTCACTGGAGTCAATAGCTCTTTTTATACAGGGTAACCAGCAAGAAAAGGGTAAGGACTGCAGATGATTCAGAATCACCTGTTAAGTAAAGGAAAAAAAAAAAAAAAACCAACACAATTGGACTCATGGAATATTTTGTTTTGTCTATGGTGTGAACTGAACCATGTCACTACTTGACAGTGTATGCACAGGCATCATTTTTCTGTTAAATTTTTATTATAAGGTAACCTTAAAATTCAGTACCTTTTGTATTCTTTATTTATGCTTTATGTTTATTTTCAAAGTGAAACTGTTTGGAGACTTACTTGAATAAGAAACCTGGAAATAATAATCTATTTTAACTTTTGGAGCACTGTAAAGAGGAATTTGGTTTGATCTCACTAGTCAAATAACTGTTAAACAACAAAGGTGGAATAAAAATTTACATTAACTTGAACTGTATTTGAAGATAGTCTCCGGAACCAGGTTTTCTCTATCATGGTAAGTAATTTTTATTCCTGGGAAATAATTTATTGGTTTTGAATAGAAGAAAAATAAAACCAAAACAAAGTAAAATAAAAACAAAGGAAAACAAAACAAGCAAAACCCAACAGAAAACCAAACCAAAACAGTAGAATATGCAAACATATTAAATAATGTAAGCAATTTTAGAGCAAAGTTATCCTTTCTGTGCTTTGCAATGTAATAAGCACTAATTAAATGAGATTCCCAACAATATCGGATCTTACACTGAGTTCATTGAAGGAATAGTGAAAACAAAGATGTAAACTTTGGAGATAAAAATAACATATGTGTGAAACACCAAATAGAAATGTCATAATGACACACCCACTGGTGCCCCTTAAAATGCAAGACATGCAGAATGAAAGGAATCCTGACATAATTCCTAGAGGGGACAATGTACGCAATATATAATGGGAACACTGCACCTCAGTTAAGAAACATTGAGAAGACCTGACAGCTCTAACAGCTTTCACAGCAGAAGATGTAGCTCCAGTGTATGGCATCTGACCTTTAAGAAAAAGGCTGTCTCCCTAATTGTTAAATGCCAAGAATAAAAAAGATTTGTCAGAATGGGGTGACTGAGTCACCGTTTTCTTAAGCATGACTAAATCCAGGACAGAACAGGATAAAAATATGTGCATGGTTTTTATTATCTTCCTCCCAAGGTTAGCGATTTACATTATTACATGATAAGTAAACATTAAACCAGAGGAATAGAATACTGAAAAATGCTGTAAAATTTCATATACTATGAGACCAACAAATTGAAATGAGTTTATTTTGTATGTGACCCCAGTAGCAGCTATTTCTTATTCACATAATGGTCTTGTAGTTGGATTCATGGCATTAAAACCGATGAATAAGAGAGTTCCTTGTATGGCAGAGGAGAATATCTTCATTGTAACTGGAAGGTCCTGAAAAGATATCTAAAGGCAATAAGACAAATTAATAAAACATTTTGCACGTGACATAATTTTCCTATTTTGTCATGAATGTGTAGCAATTTTGAGTTTGCAATTGAGATATTACATGCATGACTTTTGGTTTACATTAGACATTCTAGCGTAAGCTGCCTCAAAAAGGTGGGGTTTTTTTGTGCAAAAAAATGGTTAAACTATTACATTCAACTGATGTATCAGATACTGGAGCAGCTCAAGAAATGAGAAAGGAACAGAGAATCAAAGTGAGAAATGAAACGGATTAAAAAAGAATTGCAACATTTATTTCTCTCATGGCTTGTCCAACAGCCTGCATTCTGTATACATATAATGAATAAATATCTTTGCTAGAGAAACAAAGTCTTCTAGCTTGTCATTTGCTTTGTAATAATCATGTGATGTTGCTTTAACAACTCAAGTCCAGTTTTTAATTACTGCAGTTACTAACAATGTTAAACCTTCTAATAGCCTAGTGGGGAAAAATAAATGAAATTACTAATGAAAATAACAACTTGCAGTCATGAAAAGGAGACATAATTTTTCTGTCCCTTTTGTTCTTCAAATGCAAGGCAGTATTTCAAAAGCATAAAAGGAGAATATATAGGATATAGCAGTATTGAAATAATCTGATTTTTTTTCCAACAGGTCTAATTTTAGTTATCACACAAATTTTTGATTGTTTTAGTTACCAAATGCCCATATACATAAAATATTTTCCTCCAGAAAAGTAACTGTAATGAGATTTCTTTTTTTTTGACTTTCGATCCTATTCTTCTCAGTTCTTCCAATAGACTTCACCTCCCATTGAGTGAACTCAGATTCTACTCATACAGTGTCTCCTTTCTCCAAGTGGGAAGTTATTCTGAAGTCAAGCACATATGCAGTCCAAAAGAACTGGCATTGAAAAATGGAATGAAGCTATGGACCACAGTCACAGCAGCCTGCTTAAAAAAAAAAATAAAATTGACTGAAATATATCAAGCAAAATTTCATTTTACTTGTTAACCTCTCTCTGTTTTTCTGTATAAAGATGGAGAATGAGCTTTATCAAAATGTATACAGAATCACAAGACAGTTATTTTTCACACGTAAGATTTCTGGAGGAAGGTTGTGTAAGTGCATGAGATTTGGAGAAAATGGAGAAAAATACTTATATGCAGGCTGCATTTCTAGAATGATTAGATTTACAGCTTCACTGATAGTTAATTTGCTCAAACTAGAAAATGTATTGCTATACAAAGTATTTTATACACTAAGATCCTCTTGAGACAGTCAACAAATGGGAAAGAAATGGGAAAAAAAAAATCATCAGCATAGACATCAGCTACTTGTGTAAAGGGCATATTAATGATATTTTTAATTTTCCTGATGTAGAAGACATCCTCATCTTTGTAAGTACAGGACATACAACAGTCACAACCGTCTGCACCATCAGTCCTTGTCTGTAGACGTAACTTTTATCAGCATTTTAAGCAGACAACATGATTTACAGGATCTCAATAACTGCTTGGAGAGGGTATGATCATGCTGAATGTGATGCTTTATAGCACTTCAAGCATGCTTTTAAAGACTCAGTTGAAGCTCTACTTTGCATCATTCTTCTGTTTCTTTATGTCTTCCATGTGATTATGCATGTGGCCTGCCCAATTTGTAGTAAAATTCTGACCATGCACCTCACTTACCTCCTGTGTTTTCACACCAAATTACCAGTAAGCTTTCTTACTGTCCTTAAAGGTTTTTAGTCAATGCCTGTGCAAGAAATGCCCTATATTGGTAATATTTTGGACTAGGGAAAAGAATGTTTGCAACTATTTATACCCTTATTTCTCTCTGCAATCTCCTTATCCCCTTGTTTTGCCTACATTCAGTTGGCACGTGCAGCTGTATTTCACACAGGATCGACAAGATAAGGAGATAGTCCTGCTCTGTGGTCAAGCCCAGCATGTAGTGTATATGGCTACAGACCTTCCTCTGAGCACTAGTCCTGCAGTAATCCAGGAGGGTCAGAAATTGATGACTGGAAAAAATCTGAATGAGTGACTCTTTAGGGAGAAGCCATTTTAAGATGCTTTGAGAATTTTGGCTATGGGTTAAATAGTCTCTATGTACCTAGCCACTATTCACAGAGCACAGTGCTCAAAGAAATACATGTGATTTAAAGCTATGTTTTTTGTATGCAACTGTTGTGTGATGACAGTACCTTCACAATATAGGTGTAGTTTAGCTAGGCCGTTTTTGAAACTTTCATCTGTTTAAAAGCAAATGGTTGTGAGATGAAAGGTGGTGTTTATCTTTTGGGTTGTATGCAAATATGTAGCAATATGAAGGGGCAGTGTGTATCTATATGTATTTCTGATACATACAACTTAGTCTGTTGATATAAATAGTTGTGAACTGTGTTCTGTGCCTTTTCTCTTATGTATTATAAGTGCCATTTGCCTAATGTTTCAACTTTCCATTTAAAAATTATATTCAATTTAGAAAGAAAAAAAGGACCTTGAAAGAAAAGAGAACAAAACTATGATATAGCTTTATGTCCTGGCTGAGCTTTTGCTTTAGGAAATTACTTGCATAACTTCTTAAGCTGAATTATTTTACCACCTTTGAATCAATTAACATTTTCACACTTTACATGAAAAATGCATATAAAGAAATAAAATAGTGAATAGTCTTTAATTAGGGAAAAGCCAAATATCATTGTAGCAGACAGCCAATCTGACTGGGAGAAGCGAGAGCTCAAAGCTAGATTCAAATAGCGTAATTCAGATGTCTTCATTGTGGGTTTTTGAATGTGAGTTAGGTCCAGTCAGTGAAGTCAAAGAAGTCATTCTGCTGACACTAAAGTGGATGCCTACATTTGGCCAAACAACTGATGCACTCAGTTCCACTGGCTGTATAGCTTAGAGCTCTGTTGCTTACAATGGGAGTGCAGACACCTGTCTTGAATGTTAACCTTGAACCTGAAGAATCTGATACTAGATTTCTTTATATGAAATTAATAAATTGCAGAACACATGAATACTCTATGACAGAGTAAAATAAATGGAAAGAGAATTTTTGTGTGGTAAAGAAATTCAGTCCTAAGCCTTTTTATTACACTCTGACCAGATCAATTTTCCAGCCAAAATGCAAAGATGGGAGTTTAGACAGCAAAAGAATTCAGATGCAGTAAAGATTCAGGTAGCCATCATAAATATTATATATTAGCAGGATCTTAAATAATATTTTATTTCAAAATCATGTAACAGGAGCTTCAAAAATTATTAAAATTGGCCTCTGCTGTTAGCAGAAAGGGTAATGTTTTTATTTTCTTTTTTATCCTATATGGTTATTTTTTAGGAATAATTTTGAGGCTTTTGCTGATTGTGTTATTTAGAGTCCAAAGTTTATTTATGGGAGAATATACTAACCAGAATGCTGTGAACAAATGTGTTTCACAGCTAAAAATTTTAATCAGTGGATTTTAAGTACTTTAATTCCTAGATACAAATATAAAACAATGGATTGAAAACCTGAGCTCCTTAGAACATCTTCTGTTTGTTGCCTTCTCTGGCTCTAGTGAGTGTCTTCATGCCTCTTGAATTCCTATTTGTTCAGCTAGGTGTCAATAGGAAAACAAATACCATAATCAGGATTTTGCTTAGAATACTCTCTGGACTAATATTTGGAACACTATTCTGGAGTGTAGGAAAAGTGATTTCATTTCTTGAGTGGCTGAGCAGAACCAAGAATCTGAGAGGTATTGTTTTAATTTTCGGACAGCTTTCATTGATGTCCTAGAGATGGCTGAAGAGGTTGACCCAGTGGCTTACAGCGGATGGATTAGAAAGATGAAATTCAATCTACCTGATACAGATGCTGTGGCCGTTATATTTTGCGCTGCTTGTTCCAGAAAGGCAATCTAGCTAAACGCATGTCATTTTCCATGAAATCTCAGGAAAATGCAGAAATTCAATCCTATTCATTTTGTATGCTAGAGATGTCCTTCTTGGTCTCCCTGGGTTTTGTCTGTTTTCTTGCCTGTTTGTGGGTGTTTTGTTTTGGTAGTTTTTTTGGTGGGGGTTTATTTGGTATTTGGTTTTGTTTTGCTTTCTTGTTTGGTTTGGGGTTTTTTGGTGGGGTTTTTTTGTTTGTTTATTTGGTTGGGTTTTTTTTGGGGGGAGGAGCTTGTGTCAGTTTGGTTGAGGTTTTTCTTGCATAAGATTATTTTTAACTCCACTTTCTGTTAATATAGAGGTCCCATTATGTCGTTTCACAATCCAAGTGTTATCTATATTGCTTTGAATAAGTTTCTGACTCAACTGTTGCCACCAGGCTCTACCCCAGTTGACCCCTACATACTAGCTTATATTCTGCATTAGTGCTGCATTATGTTGGCACTGATATGATGTGTTTGTCTTTGGATTTCACCTTATGATATCACAAAGCATTGCCAACATAAAATAAAACACCTTCACTGGTGTGGATGAAGTATTGCCCATTTACATTAGCAGACAATTTTGCCAGATTTTTAGCCATTTGTATCAGGAGATCTATTAAGGAATGCAGGGTTATTGGCTCTTTTGCTTATCAGAATGCTGAACTAAAACCATAATATACTTAATAATTACATTATTAGTCACAAATTTGCCTACACAGAGTGTTGGTCTGATCCTTTGAATCCATGAAGAATACCTGCTAACAATATTCCTCAAAATGATTTTTCCTAATGGAGGGATGTCCCACCAGATTTCTTATTGCAACTGTTCATCATTATGTACAGTCACTTATTCTGTTGCCACCATCATTCACATAAAAGGCAATTTTTTATGTTTCTCCCCATCAGAGACAGCACAGCACATCAACAGACTCTTTACACCTATAAATTCTTTATGAACACGTGATGCTAAGGATTTCTATTTTATTGAAAAGATTACCACCAATTGTCTTATATAAAATTCACATGAAATACACCAATTGAAATAAGTCAGCAATTAAACTTTAAATGCCACTTAAAGTGAATTTATATTGAATTGTGGAGAAAATGTTTCTCCTGTCTTAAAATAAAGACATAAGGCATTATAAAGAAGAAATGTTGAATTTACACCTCATCTTCATATTTGTATTTAATTTTTATTGCAGAAAATTGTTGAACTTTCAAGTGTGGCTTTGGAATTTGACTCGAGTATTTACTATTGTGCTCAGCTTTGGACAATGTACTTATAACAGTTTTTATTGTTTATAACAGTTTTTATATTTATGAATATTTTATTTTTGTGATTAATTGAAGAGAAGAAATGACACAATATATTAAGGTGATCAAATAATTCATATAGAAACTGAAAACTAGCCCTTTCAATCTACAGAACTTTCTGTGCTGTGACATGAAAGAATTGCTGGATTAGCGTAACATCTAAAACTGATACTGCTTTTTTGTTTGTGGTTTTTTTTTTTCACTTCTGGATGATTTCACACAAACAGATCTTCATTTGAGTGTCCTAGTGCATGAAATACCTTCCTAATCTTTTAAAAATTTCTGAGTGTCATTGTGGATAAAATCCTGACCTAACAGAAAATAGTTACAAAATATTTTCCTGAATTAAATAAAGCCTACTGAAAATCTATTGAACTTCACTATTACTATTGCTACTTTTACTAATGCTATTAGTATTATTTGCCATGCAGTATTTTGGTGCTAGCTACACAGATTTCCATGATAATCTCTGAAAACTAAACCTGGCTTCTTACAGATGCAAGATTCACACATGATACACTCTAGCTATAGGCAGGAATATATATTGCTGTTTGTCACAGATGCTAAACTCTCTTGCTGTAAATTTTGTGTTTACATATTTTTTCATAAAATTTGTAAGTGCAATTCTGTCCTTTGTGTTTGCTTATGAATTTGATAAAGACAAACTTTTTCAAATGTTTATTTCCTTAATAATTTTGTAAGAGATTTATCATTTCTCTGGTCTATTTTCCAAAGAAGGAAACCACTATTTGCTTGTTCTGCTTTGTGTTTGTATCCTTCTATATAAGCTTTTGACTCACAAATTTCTCAGGGATGACTATCAATGGCATGTTTCATAGCCACTGTAGAAGTGATCTGGGAATCTCTGAAAAACATAGAGACTGATTTTTTTCCTGTTCAATTTGAATGAGAACAGAGAATTCTTGGGGTTTGGTTTTCAGCTTGCTTGGTTTTTGTTGTATGGTTGTTTTGGGTTGGTTTTGTTTGGGTTTTTTTTTTAATACTTATATGCAGGCTGAACATATAATATGAAATATGACTAACTTTGGTGGACTCAGGGAAGATATTTGTTCTCTCTTTAGGCAGTGCCTGCCCTTAGGATTAATTATGGTTTTTTCCTTTGGGACTAGAAGAATGATACCTGCCCCTGTGAAGAGTGCACAGACACAGAGCAATAAGCAGTCTTTCTCCTAAAATCTTATTTTAGACTGGCAGTGACAGGATACTGAAAAAAAGGATAGAAAGGCACATAAAGAATATGGTAGTGGGAGAAGTAATGGATTATAATTTATTTGAAGAGAAGGTATTCTTAAGACAATCTAGTGGAAAGAAATAGGAAATAGAGAAGAATGATAAGCTGAGGTGAATATCTAATGAAAGAACAGGTTTAAAAGTTTATCTACTCAAGTTTAGAATTCCTAAATAGCGTAGGGATGTAATGGAATAACATACATAGACAGGTAAGCCAGCTGCTCATGAAAACAAAACAACGTGATTTTCTGTTTTGATTCAAATGGTTTATCAATTTCTTTTCAATGTTATAATAAGTCTTTGCTATTTATTTGTTTCCAAACCACTGCTTCCAGTAAAACTGACACCATGCTGCTTGCACATAACAGTACTTGAAAAAGTAACAAAAACCAAGGAGACAGATACTGTTTTGAAAACACACTAGAAAAAAAAAAAAAAGATAAAACAGATGATAGGTAACAAAGAAAAAAAAAGAAGCTATT